>JAULBZ010001861.1:0-20439 GCA_032360805.1 Neoturris breviconis
CTCCCTCGGCCATTTCAACCTATCCAAAGCCCGACCCAAATAGGGTTAAAGTAAATGATTGCAAAATAACTAATTTTGGCTTGCTCATTGGCCGTGTTGCTTCTAGGATTCTACATAGAGTTTACAAAATGGTTTTGTCACAGAATGACACTGTATGGAATTGCTCCACGTTCTTTTATATAATATTTTGTTTTACTAGACTTATCGCCACAAACTCGCCGTGGTCATGAAGGACTTTCATCTCAAACAACATCAACTGACACAGGCCTTAAGTGGTTGGCAAAAACAAGTGACTTTGGTAACATGTAAGTGTATATGAAACAAATATTTAACTTATTTAGTGAGTGGTCAGAATAAGGGTAAATAAGCACTGCAGCAGAGTGATTTTTGAGCATAGCTTCAGGCTACAAATCCTGAAGTCATGCTCAACAATCACTCCCCTGATTACTTGCACTTATTTGAACAACTGATCTCGCAATATGGTTGAGAGTATTTTGAAAAATCCCACCTCCACAGTGATTAAAGCTTCAGTGATATGCAGGTGATGTACATTATTAAATGCCTTTTTATGTTACTTTCTTGTACTGGGTCAAAAATCAAAATGGCTGTTAATATAATATTTTACATTAATATGGATAAATCGACTGCAGCACTAATGATGAATGTATAAGATTGTATAAGTGTACAGTATATAAGACTGTGGAGGAGGGATACTTGAGCATTACTTTAGGCTTGCACTCTTATTTCAAACACTGTGTAAAGCTTCAGCTTTTATACTTTTTAAGGGGCTTTTTGTAAAGTGCCGAAAACTTGTCAATTGGAGATAAAATATTTTTTTACGTCAATATATTTTTTGACGATTAATTTGCATATTCTAAAAAGCCTGAAGCTATATTCAAAAATCAATCCTCCACGGTGTTTTTAAGCAGTGGATGATGTTAGATATTATTTTTAGCTTAGAAACACCAAAGAAATACACAATAGATATCCATGAAACTGAGAAAAGAATTGTCGAAGAGATAGCCACACCACAAGGAATTCGACCACAACCATTAAAACAGGAGTTAAACCAATTTCTTAAGAAGTTAGTACTATGTTCTTATGTTTTACATAGTTTATTAATGTATCGAAATTGTGTCTTGCCTTAACTTATTTGTAATGTTTTTTATTCCACATTCAGTTGCAGATTTGCAGATTTTAAGGTAGTTGTGTGTTAGAGCTTACATAGCCATACTGAAGAAACGAATCCATTGCAAGCTCGTTGACATTTCACTCTTGAGATTTTTCAGAATATTTTCAGTCAAATTTGGATTGGATATTTTCAATCAAATCTATCCCCTGTATTACTATTAAGACATTTAGGCAGCCCGTTTCTCTCTAAACGATCTCGCATTTGATTGGTTTCTTTGTATCGAAGAAGTACATGAATGGCTTTAGTGTGAATTGATTGAACTTCTTCAAGGAAGTTATCACATTCCACACATTCTATAAACATTAATATTTGTTCATTATTTTATGTCATATAGATGCGAAAATCTCGATTGTAAAGTTATTGTTAGTTTGTTAAATGAGAAATTGAAAGAACAAGATTCAAGAATTCAGATGGTAATTAACTCTCTTCTCATAACCTCCATATATACAAAATTTTATTGTAGAAATTCTCCTTTAATATCTGTGTTTACATTATGAATATTATATGAAAATTATTTTCAATATGTTTGTTAATTTTACCCCCTGGAAATATGAAAAAGAAGTAAAGACTGTCATGATATATTAAGTATCGGTGTGACTGTCATGATATATTAAATATGGGTGTGACCAACAGGAAAAAGTTAATAAGAGAAAGGGGATAGTCACATCCTGTTCAATGCTGAAACTTTAATTCAAGCAAAATGTGATTGTTTCCTTAAATAAATTAGCATAAATTACCATAAAATTACATTTTTTGTGTCTGTAGAAGTAACTCATATCACCAGGTGTATACAGATGTGTCTTTGTTTTGGACTGGACATATTTAAAAGATTAACATGTTAATCTTTACTGACAGTGGTTGAAATAAGAGCAAATAATCGCCGTGGAGGAGTGATTTTTGAGAGTAGCTCCAGGCTTAGTAGACTGAAACTATGCTAAAAAATCACTTCTCCACAGTGGTTATTTGTTTTTGTTTCGATCACTTAGCCAGACACAATTTGATGATAAGATGAGGTTATAAATGATGATCATAACGCAATATAACGTGACTTAATAATGCAAAAGTTATTTGGGAATCCGATATTCTCCATTTGCTTTGTATTATTCTTAAAGTGTACTAATTTTTGTTTTCTTTGTTCCTTTATAGTTGGAAACAATTTCGATATTTCTGAATAGGTGCCATGTTTTTTTTATATGATTTTGTTCAGATTTTAAAAGCTGTGAAAAGGGCTTTACACTTTTTTTAAATTTCTAAGAAGAAGCTTTAATGAAAGGTTTTATGTTATATTGACGTGTTGATCATTATATAGGTGAAATCTGTTTGTTCCTAAAACATTTCTTCAGTGTTTGTCTATGATTTGTTTGGAAATATAAAATGTGATCTGAATATCGTGGTAAGTTTGTAGATCAGTGAGCAAAGTGATGTTCTTAAAAATTACACCTCCACAGTGTAAGTTTGTTTATCAGTGAGCACCTCCACAGTGAATATTTCCTCTTAATACGACCACTGTATGAATTTCTTTAATTATTGAGGGGCTAGATTTGCCGATCCAGTCTCCTTCCTTCTTTCTATATCTCCAATTATTTTCATGTAATTTATCCTGAAGTGCTAGGAAGGCTTTTGTAATAGGTATATGCATCTGTTTGTTCATAAGAATCATCGTTATCGCATGGAGCCTCAAATTTTGAAAATAGGAAAACAAGTATTTCTAGTAAATACTAACAACATTTTAAAAATATTAAGAACACTGAGGCTGAACTGTAAATGTATTATCAAACTATCAAAATTTGCTCTCAGGGGAAGAGTGCTGAACCAAAATCTTGCAATCGATTGGTTTCTTTGTACCAATGAAACCAATCAATTGCCAGCTCGTTGACTTAACACTCTTCTTCATAGATTAAAAATTTATTGATTTTGACTTCTTTAAAGCTGCTATAATATCTGCTTTTTGAAATTTTGGTGATGGCTCCTAACTGTTCTATGCTCTCTTTGCTTTTGAAAATGCTTTATTCTAAGCAAGTTCAGTGGTTAAAAAAGAATAAATAATCATTTTGGAGGAGGAATTCTTGAGAATAGCTTCAGGCTTTGTAGTCTGAAACTTTGCTCAAATACCACTCCCCCACAGTGATTATTTTTTCATATTTTGACAACTGAAGTTGAAACTTATTGTGCCATGCTTATTTATTGGTAAGCTATATAAATCTGAGATGAGACTGTAATACTAGATGTAAATCTGAGATGAGACTTGTTTTATTGATAAGCCATGAACTTAGATCTAGAATGTCAATAAAAAATTATTTTAAAATCTAATTTATATTCGATGGTCTTGTAGACCAAACAAAACTATGGAACTTCTATCAAAACCTTAATATAGCCGCCAAACATCACCTGTGGTGAAAGAATACTTCCCCATGGGTGATATCCAGCAGTTATATTTAGGTTTCCTCTCCATAATTTATTGCTGCTATTGTGGAGGTACCATTTAATCAATTACCAAGCCTCAAAATGACTGTTGGACATCACCTGTGGAGGAGCATTTATGAGTATAGTTTCAGCTTTGTACATGATTATTATTATAGAGATCGATGCATATACTGGAAGCTCTTCTACAAAGTTCTTTACCAGATATCCAAAATATTACCAAGCTTACATGCACAGAAAGTTTAAAAATGTTTTTGAATTCAACACATTCAACGACGAAGAATAAAGCTCAAAAAGTAAGATCATTCATGCCAGTGCTTGCAATAAGATAAAACATTCACTTTGGAGGAGTGAGCATTCAACATGGCTTCAGACTTTACAACTTAAAGCTATGCTAAATAAATATACTGCTATTATTTCAATGATTGAAATAAGAGAATATAATCACTGTGGAGGAGGGATTTTTAAGCATAGCTTCAGGCCACTATCTAAAGCTATGGTAAAAAAATCCTCCTCCACATTGATTATTTGCAGTTACTTCAACTACTAGATGGCTATTCACGTACATGCAACTCTTTTGTCTGGGCTTGCATGATGAGTGGAATGCTGCATTTCGGGCCTGGAATGTCCGTATTTGTACTGAATTGTAATGAGTTTTGGAATTCTGGTTCCAGCATTAGATGACATATTATTTCTTGCATACAATGGTCAAAAATAAGAGCAAATAATTCCTCCTACACAGTGATTATTTGTTCTTATTTTAAACACCGGCATTTTGTTCCAGATTGTTTTTTTCTTG
Organism: Neoturris breviconis; assembly: GCA_032360805.1. NCBI lineage: Eukaryota > Metazoa > Cnidaria > Hydrozoa > Anthoathecata > Pandeidae > Neoturris > Neoturris breviconis. The sequence goes on from JAULBZ010001861.1 coordinate 4,413, forward strand.
AACCTTGAAATTTCAAGTTGTCTAAATAAGAGTAAGTTATCACTGTGATTGAGGGATCTTTCAGCATAGTTTCAGGCTTTGTTGCCTTAAACTATACTCAAATATCTTTCCTCCACAGTGAGTATATATACTCTTATTTGGAGCACTGATTTGATTTGAAGTTTTTGATAAATTTAGTTAACCACCACTTAAAAAAGAAAACCCTTTAAGAGACTTTAACAGAATTGCAGAATAACGACCAGTGTCACTGAAGAGGAAGGATTTTTGAGCATTTTTTCAGGCATGCTAGGCTTGCTAGTCGAAGCAATGCTCAAAGATGACTCCTCCACAGTGATTATTTGTTCTTATTTCAAACACTGTCAACATGAAGTATCTAAAGAGAAGAGTTTATTGTTGAGTTATATTTTTCACATAAATACTTTATAAAAACTCCAATTATTGAGGTTTCAAATGCTCTTCTCCCGGAGTTACAGTATCCTTAAGAGTTTCATAACTGACATATATAGTTGCATAATCTAGTGATTGAGGGCAGTAAACAAGAGCAAATAATCACTGCAAAGGAGTGGCTTTTTAGTATAGCTTCAGGTTTTGTAGCATGAAGCTATGCTGGAAATCGTTCCTCCACAGTGATGATTTGTTCTTATGTTAATGCATCGATTTCAGCATCGGTTATTCCCAGTGGACAAAAACATGTTCAAAGTCTGCAGTAAAGACACTAGGACAATGTTGTTTTTTACTGTGGACTTTGAACAAGTTATTGCCCTCTGAATTACTATGACTATTCAGTGGCAGTAGCAGTCCATCTATTTGTTAACCATGCAGTGCTGCGAATAAGAACAAGTAATCATTGTGGAGGAGTGATATTTGAGCATAGCTACAAGGCCTGAAACTGCTCAAATATCCCTCCTCCACAATGTTTTTATGTTCTTATATTGAACACAGTTGACAATGAAGGAAATAATAATTCTGTAAACGTACCACCTTTTCTCCAGTTGGCAGTACTATAGCTGTAACTAGATAATCTTCTGTGTTTTGCACCCTTTCTCTAGTTGGCAGTACTTTAGCTGTAACTAGATGATTTTCTTTGTTTTGCACCTTATCTCCAGTTGGCAGTACTTTAGTTGTAACCAGGTGATATGTTATTTTACGAAATAAGACAAAAGACAAAAGGTATAGAGAAGCTATGCTTAAAAACCTCCGCAGTGATTGATTATTTGCTCCTCTTTTGATCACTGAGGTTAGTTGGGCTTATAACCATTTTTGTGAAACTTAAGATTGGGTTAGATTTAACATGGTTACGTGATCTTATGTTTGTACTTTGTATGCTAGATTCTCCATCTACTTGGTTCAAAATCATCAGAAGAGGGGATGAAACTTATGCAGGATACTGGTAATAATATTTTTAGCAAATAATTAGTGAACAAAAAAAAACTTGTTTAAAGTCTGCAGTATAAGACACTAGAGCAACGTCTTCATAAAGTTCAGTACTTGAAATAAGAACAAATATCATTTTTTTTCTGTAAGGTGATTTTGAGGTTCCCAGTTGAATACCTCCATTGGGTGAAAAATTCTAGCCACATCCCTGGAAGAATTGATGTCTCCCTGTTCCCTTGTAAAGTGGTTCTGGCCATGTTTCATGGTAAAATAAGGTAGATTGAGGGTTGTATTTCCCATCAGAAGATCGGTAAAGATCTGGAAATGGTAAAAAAGTACCCCCTCTCCTAGTAGTGGTCACGACCTTGAAAAGGGAGAACAATTTATAAAAAAAAGTACCTGAGCGAGTTTCAGCATATTTGTAGACAATGAGTTAGCGTTGGATGTTCATATTTATGGACATCAACCCAATTCATGTTATGAATACGAAAATAATAATTTTGTAGCTATTTTATTTTCACTTGCTCCAATAATGCAAAGTCAGCAAAAATACATAGCGGCTTGGAACTAGTTATATGTACAATTTGGAATAATATCTTTTGCTTCTAAAGATGTAATTTATGATAACCTACATTGGAAAGTTTTATACCCCAACCAGAATTACTTGTGGAGATATTAACAATAGAATGCATTACCATAAGGAATACTAAAAGATGCTGTCATAACTGTATGCATAAATTAACCAAAATCTGAAAACCTTAAAACTGCTATGCATTAACTTCAAAATCTTTTGGATAATAAAAGTTTGGGCTCTGAGGAATGTCAGAGACTTTTTTTTATTGTCAGAAACATTTACTTTAATATTTAGCTACTGAAATTTTAAAGAACAAGATGTTATATATTTTTCAGACTTTATATACTTACACGTCAGCTTCATTGTCAATAATAACAACAAATTTTGCAGGAAATTACTTTCATGGATAGTGTTATTTGGCATAATTTTTTGCATGCATGCATGCATGCAGCTTAAACTTATATTAAGGAAAGAAACTTGATATAAGGTACAATTTGGAAGACAAGGAATTCAAATTTGGTACTGTATGTACGGAATTTGCCTTATGACTTATTCTTCCCTCATGCCGAAATTTGTTGTCCGAAAATGTTTTTACCAAAGCATTTTTGCCAAAACTAAACAAAGAATCTGTACAGAAGTGTGTTGGGTCAACGACGTTGCAATGGAATGGTTTCCTCAGTATGAAGAAACCAATGCATTGCAAGATCATTACTTCTCTGTAAATTTAATTTTTGAGGCAGTCCCTAATATCCTGTTTTATTTTAGATTCCATAGCTGCTCGACGTCGTGAAACTGCTAGTGCTTTTATGGCATCTCAGCCAACAAATAATCTTCTCAATTTAAGCAGTGATAGTAATAATACGAACGATATAACTTTTGGTGATATAGCAAGTTTTGAGCCACCAAAATCACCATATAGTAGTCAAATAAAGAATTCAAGTAAACGAAGTGAGTCAGATCTCCTTGGTTTAGATCCATTTAACCAACAGGTAACAAATAATACTTCGTGGCAACCGAGTAAAATTTCTAGTACAGATTTACAAATGCCACCAATGTTACATAAGCCTGCTCAATCAGCAGAATTTGGTTTATTTGTTTCAAATGTTGTTAAAGATCAGGAACCAAAAAAGTTAAAAGATACGAATATACGGACTGATTTTGGAGCTTTACAAACTGTAGAGAATGTTGATTCATCTTCAAACAGTTTCCTTGGAACCGTTCATTCGTCAAACAAAGACCCGCTAGATAATACTTTTGATGCATTTCAATCTATTCAACCTGTTGAATCGTCCAATACTAGTAGCCTTTCCAGCTTTTTCAATGAATTTGATGACATGAGTACTTCAAACAAGAAAGACACACCAAATTTTGTATCTTCTTCCTCAAATTTAGAACCAGATCTATTTACAGGATTGCAAATGAGTATACCAAGTGTATGCCAAAACAATTTGATTCCAAATATGCCAATTAGTACTAAACCAAATTATCAATCACATCAGAATACTCAACTTAACGTGACCCAGCAGGTGCCAAGTTATCAACAAGGTATACACCAGAAGGCTCAGTTTAGTGTAACTCAACAGACACCCAATAATCAATTCCTTACTACTTCAGCTAGTTCACAGAACCCTAATAGCGCATTACATAGTAAAGAAAGTGTACCATTAAATAGCCACAAACCACAACCTATGAATGCATTTAATATTCTGCCTGATCAACAACCTTCTAATCAGCAATCATTTGCACAGGGTTCAATGCAGGTACAACCCTCAAATCAACAAGGTGTTATGCAGGTACAACCTTCTAATCAGCAATCATTTGCACAAGGTTCAATGCAGGTACAACCCTCAAATCAAATGTTTCAGCAACAGTTTCAAAGTTCTAATTATTCACAACAAACGAATTTAAGGCAATCGTTTAATCCAAATCAATTGAATAGTATACAGTTTAACCAGCAAAATCAATATACTACTAACAACGGACTAAAGCAATACCCTAATAATGGACCGAATCAATTCTATGCATTACCAAGGAATAATGCACCTAACCAATTCAATGCTACTTCAGGAGGCAATACAGGAGTACACAACCAGTTTAACATACCGCCATATGGTAATCAACAATTTCAAGGTGCATCCCTGATGCAGCCTGGTGTTCAACCTCAAGGGAATTCTTTTGGATTCATTCATCAACCGTCATCGACAGTAACACAGAAAAATAAAGATTCTTTTAGTTTTGTGCAAGACGCTATGAAAGCTAGTAAAAAATAAGAGGAATTCAATTGGTTTTCTTATTCTAATTTTATTGAAATGTTTTGCCGTAAGTCTTCTATTTAATGTCTCGTACATTTATTTATTTTTTTGGATTATTATAGAGTTAATGTTTATTAGCAGTAGGTTTTTTTTAGAAGTGAGTGCTAAATAGAAGATTTGCGATATTGATAATACTAATTATTTCTGTCTATTCTATTACTTGAAGGCCTTATTTCACCTTTTAACATTCACCTTCTCGTTAGAAAATTGGTAATATTAAGATTTTTACTTAGGAAATTAAGATTTGATCTTAACTTTTAATATTAATATTTTAAATTTTATTTTCGTATTGAAAGTCTCAATATAAGAGACAGACATCACCTGTGGAGGAGTGTCTTTGAGTACAGTTTTCAGCTGTTCTTAAAAAGCACTCTTCCACAGGTGATGTCCAACCGTTATATTGAGGCTTGGTATTGTGTAGTATTTTAGAATGTTTTGAAGATATGTGAGAAGCTTTAAGTGACAACACCTTAGGAGCTATCTCAAAAATTTGTTACAAAAAGCAGATTATCTTAGCAGTCAAAATCAATAATTTTGAGAAAAATTAATCTACGATGAAGAGTGTTAAGTCAACGAGCTTGCAATTGATTGGTTTCTTTGGTACGAAGAAACCAATCAATTGCAAGCTCATTGATTCAGCACACTTTCCCTGGTAATGAATTTTGCAGATGGTTCCTTACTTTACTGGTGAAGAATATCAAGCGAATAATTTCTGCAAGTTTACTACTTAAGATATACCAGGGCTTGAAATAACAGTCAGTCATCACTATGGAGGAGAGATTTTTTAGAATATTTTCAGACAATTTGGCTGAAAATATTCTGAAAAATCACTCTTCTGCACAGTGATGATCGGCTTTTATTTCAAGCCCTGTGTACTGAGAGAATACTTTATCAAAAATATTTTATTATTGCTGGTCAAGATAAGAGCAAATAATCACTATGCAGAAGAGTGATTTTTGAGCAAAACTTCAGCCTGGTTAAACATTCCTTCTCCACAGTGATTATTTACTTTTATTTCAACCACTAATTATCTATTTTTGATACAAAGTATCTTCGCCTTATATTCTGACAGATTTTCAGTTGGTGTGTGAATTCACCCAGCGATGGATAGACACTGAGATCTGAAATTGCAAATAAAGGAATATCAAGGTTTAAAATAAGAGCAAATAATAACTGTACAGGAGTAATGTGGGAGCATTGCTTTAGGCTAAAAAACCTGAATCAATGCTCAAACATCACTCCTGTGCAGTGATTATTTGTCTTATACACTGATATTAGGGAAAATATTCACAAAACCAAATATTTTATGATCATTGATTTTGCTTGAAATTGATATCCTAATTTAATTTTGGAGTTTTTTGGATATATAATAGGTGTTACAGTGAGACGTTACAGTGAAAAGTGAATCGAGCATGATTTGAGCCCATGACCTCTTGCTTGCCGGGGGATTGCTCTACCAGCTGTGCTATTGATTCAATGTTTTCACACCATCACATACTAGGAGAGATTTCTGTCAATTACAACCAATTATGTGTGTTACAAGGCTCGAAATAACAGCCGGTCATCACTGTGGAGGAGAGTTTTTCAGAATATTTTCAGCCAACTTGGCTGTTATTTCAAGCCCTGGTGTAAAGGTGTGAAGACATCGGATCTATAGCGCAACTGGTGGAGCAATTTCAATGTAAACAGATGAAATCAGCTTAAATATAAACCCCCTGCAACTGTCCCGCTAAATGTGAATATCCAGGGGGTATATTAATATAAACTTGAGTATTTTAGAAGAAAATAAATATGTTTGTACTTGCTGAGATGAAAGATGTGGTTCAGATAAAACCATTTAATTTTGTACATGGTGTAAGAGATTCATTGGAGTTTGGACTCAATAAAAAATTTGCTAATAAGGTAAGGAAACATGGAACTCAGGACCCAGTGGACAAAAACTTGCTCAAAATCTGCAATAAAGCCATCGAACGACGTTGTTCTAGCGACTTTACTGTAGACCTTGAATTACTTTTTCTCAGTGGAAAGTTTATTAATACAGGTATATTTCAATGGTTGAAATTAAAATAAATAATCACTTAGCGGAGGGATTTTTGAGGATAGCTTCAGGCTTTGTAGCCTGCTCCGCAGTGATTTATTTGCTTTTATATCAACCCTATACAGGATTGGATTTGATGCAGTCTTAAAGATGAAATTTACAAGGAAGAGTATTGAGTCAACGATCTTGCCATGAATTAATTTCTTCGTACTGAAATAAATAATACAGTTTCATTTTTTTAATCTGCTAAAAAAGTTACATTTGGCACGAAATAAGGTCCCTAACAAATTATATTTCTTTTTAGGTTCATAATGTTGGTTTGTGTATTGTATTGTTTGATGTAAAAAATTATATTTCATTTTAGGTTGTTCATAATGTTGGTTTGTGTATTGTATTGTTTGATGTAACAGAAATTGGTGATTCATACATTTTACCAGGCGATGGCTCATCACATACACCAGGTAAATCTATCTATACCAGTGGACAAACACTTGTTCCACAGCAGTAAAGACGCTAGAACAATGTTGAAAACCTTGTTCTAGTGTCTTTACTACGCACTTTGAACAAGTTTTTTCCCACTGGGGTAGTATGCTATTTTGTTATATAAGAACACGTAAATTCTTCTCCAGGCTCAACGCTTATTATTATTATTTTAATAATTTTTAGTTTCTATGAGACTTTGCATTTGATCAAAAGTTGTACGCAAAAGGTAAAAATTTAAAGTCTCCATTTTGTTTTTAGGAAGATTCTTTCTTCAACTTTTGAAAATAATGTGATCATAAAATTTTATTAAGCTATGTTATAATGTTAATGACTTTGTAACATTAATTATTCCCAATAGGAAAAAAATAAAACAGGATAGAAAATAAAGAAATTTTGTTTTTAGACATGTGTAGCATGTTTTTTTTGTGTTTTTTGTGGTGTTTATAATACCGAACTCTGAATATTTTAATATATTAATTAATTTTGCTAATCTGATAAAACATAATGTCTGCTTGACACAGTAGATAAGAATGACATCACAATGTCCCTGGATGTCCTTATAATTTTATGAAATTTTCAAATCGTCCTGGAATTTTTAAATAAAATGTCCTGGAAAAATTGTCATTTGCAATGTCATAGATTTTGTTTGCAGTCATCTATTGTGTTTCTTTATTTTTAAATTTTAACATGATAGAAACAAGTCAAAACATCCGTGTATTAGGTTAAGTTTGCTCAGTTTGGCAGGCTATTTTCAATACCGTCGCTTTGATTTTCATTTTTTTCTAGCCTGCCTGTAGAAATAAATATTATGATGTCTAACTCAAGATTTTCTCAAGTTACTCGAAAATGATCCTTTTCTATTTTTTGCAATTGTATTTTTAGTTACATTTCGATTCATTGTATTTCGTCCATTTGTTGATGAAGTATTGATTGGTAAAGTGAAAGGTTGCAGTCGCGAAGGTGTTTCTGGTATGTGCTATATATCCTTAATTTTTCCTCCTACAATCACTGTACTTTGTCTACTGACTTTGGTATCAGATGCAGGCAATATATCATACTGATACTTGTATCAGATCAGGCTGCACATCATTCTTAATTCTGCCCGAGAATTTTATCAGATGTAGGCGACAGCTCGTCCTTAATACTCTCTACTGACAATCTCATCAGAATCAGGCTATACTTTATTCTTAATTTTCCATACTGACATTGGTATAAGATGCAGGCTCTATCTTGTACCCCCCTTTCAAATTCGAGGCCACTACTATGAGGAAGTCAAAAGAAGGCTACATTGGCAGAAATTGATGCAGGACCAATGATGGAATGTCTTCTTTATTTTTCGTTTAGTGGAAATCCGCTTTTAAGGAGGTTATGATGTCAAACATCAATACAGTATATTTCTGTTACCCGTAAGGGACCTTCACAAAATTTTGCTCCGAAACCAACTAGCTACTTTGGCAAAGTTAATTAAATTAAAATTCAACAAAATGAATCTGTACGAAGTGTATTAGGTCAACGAAATTGTAATGGATTGGTTTCTTCGGGAAACCAATCCATTGCAAAATTGTTGACTGAGTACTCTCCTCGGTAGATTTTATTTTTGGACAGTTCCTAAATATGTGAAAAAAAAATAAAAGAATAACCGTTGAAATATTGTAAATATGGGCGTTAGCAAACGACTTTGTTATTTTTTCTTATAGTTTCGCTTGGTTTCTTTGATGATATACTCATACCACACGAGTATCTTCAACAAAAATCAAAATTGTATCCTTTTCTTGCATAACTATAAAGTATATGTATATGTGTTCAAAATGAGAACTAATAATCACTGTGGAGGAGGGATTTTTGAGCATTGCTTCAGGGTTATTGACCTGAAGTGATGCTCAAAAATCTCTCCTCCACAGTGATTATTCGCTCTTAGTCTTATTTCGAACACTGACCTCCTGTAAGCCCAAAATTTATAACTTCCGAACTTGAGTTAATTGATCGCATGTTAGCCCAACCACAAACCTCGTTTTTTTAATTCTTTTAATTGCACTTGAGAGGGTCTAAATGGTTCACAAGGTGGATTTACATTGGTGGAAAATTCCGCGTGGATTCCAAAAGAAGACATTTCATTGCTAGAAATTGACATCATAATTTTCAAATATTCGAAGAAAAAAACTTCTAAAAGAAGTTTTGAAAGGTTTTGAAATAACTCAGAAATTTTATTTTAATTTAAATTTCCAAGTTAAATAACTCGGAAATGTTCTGTCCAAATTAGCGAGTTACGAAAAGTTAGTTAACTCGGGGGTATGACGTCATATTTGTTATTGGGGCAACGTAATTCGGATTTAGTGTGTCGTAATAGTTTCGAAAGCATTTCATAGTATTGAATGGTTGAAATAATAGCCTCTTCTACCTTTCTGTCTTAGTTTTTCCTTTACGTTTTCTTTGAAACTAGCGTTGATGCAGAACAACTTTGGGTTTGGGAATATGAAACTGAAAATGGAAATCATGATCTTTTTATGGATGTAAATGAAGAAATTAGGTTCCGTGTAATCGATGAGGAATTTGTTGATCTCACACCTGAGGGACCGGCTCCACCTACTACTACGGAAAGTGAATCATCTATCTCTCTGGAACCCAAGAAATCGCCATATACAATAACGGTATGTAAGGATTGATTTACGCGAAATATTTGCTGCGATAGCCAAAAGAGGACATTCCGTTGGTTAAAATTGACGTCTACCAATGGAATGTCTTCTTTTGATTTGCGGATTGTGGAAACAAAAATCAGCCTAAACTACTCGGAATAAGAACAAATAAATCACTCCTCCGTAGTGAGAGTGTTAAAATAAATATTATTTGAAACATATTTCCGATAAAGTAACATCTTATTCAAGAAACATTTGTTCCTTTGCGGGGGAAACTTTCCTGGAGTGGCCAATGCCTGGAAAATCAAAGTATGTCCTGGAAAACTGCCAATCATATTGTTATATGAAAGTTTACGTACTGAGTAACTCATAAAGGGACTTCTATGATTGCTCTGAATGTATCTCGGATTATGCACGAGCGTCACATTTTCAGTTTCAAAACATCCCAGGATTTTTAGAACTACATTGCATGCGCACTGATGTTCAAACGAATACCGAAGAAAACAACAAAACTGATTGGTTTAAATTCTTTGTTTATGTATAAGACTCATAACGGGAACGACATTTGTGCATAGACCGAGCTAAACAAGCGAAGCTCTATAAGGCTAAAAATCCACAAATTATTTTCCTGGAACAAAATAATTATTCGAGTATCTAATACCACATCGATAAGCCGTCGTTTTTTTGCGTATAAGTGTAGTGGTTGAAGCCCAAAAATGGGCGAACCTAGAACTAATTTACCTCTAGCTACATTTGGACGTAGTTTTAAAAAGCCCACAGAAGCCTCCTTGGGAAGATCATTTACGTCCATTTTTCTAGATTTGGACAAGTTCTTTTGTAGCCTGCATTCAAGTTCTTACAGGAAAGAGGTCGAAGGGAGAGTGAGAAAATTTGTATGGTTTATTATGTTTTGGCGTCATGATCCAGATATGAGGCTTCGATCATTTTACATATAGCGAACTTCAAGTTGCAACAAAACAAAAATTCCATGTTAATATTACAGCAAATACATCAGTTTAATGGTGAAAAGTTTGCCTCCATTTCTAATTCGTTCTACTTGGAGGATATCAAAAAATATCTATATTAAGAATACCATGCCTAACCCAGTGGACAAAAAACTTGTTCAAAGTCCGCAGTGAAGTCACTAGAACATCATTTTTAACGTTGTTCTAGTGTATTTACTACTGACCTGACTTTAAAGTTTTTGCCTACTGGGAAACGACTGGTTTATGAACTTCGCGTTCTTTAATAAAAATTGCAAAGATTCTATTTTCTTTTCAGGCTTCAATAAGTGAATCCGGTCTCGGTTTATTGTCATGGTGGAGTTAAAAGAATAAATCGTGGTTTCAAGTATGAACCAAATGTACATGGGCCTCGATGTATTGTCATGGTGGAGTTAAGAATAGACCTTGGTGTCACGTATGAACAAATGGACAAGGAAGATGGTTGAGTTTGCTGATTCGTTCTGAAAGGAATCCAATGTTAAACAATCTCAGAATTTCTTCAGTTGCAGTTAGACAATAAATATATCAGTCAAGGTCGATTTCCACTATAGGCGAAAGATTTCGTTCGTAGGTCAAAAGAAGACATTTCATTGATAGAAATTGACGTCACACAGCACCAATGGAATGTCTTCTTTTGACTAACTTTTCGTCAAGTTGGAAATACACCTTTATGGAAAACAAATAAAAAAGAAACTCTCTACACAGTGCTTGGTCCCTTCTCCACAGTGATTATTTCTTAATCTTGGAATGAGTTGTTGGGAACACACATGTTGAAGAAATCGTATTTTGCACATGACAATGATATCGTATTTTAAAACATTTGTTGTTGTTTAGATGTTGGTTCCGGATTTTATGTTAACTAACCTCGTCCATAGGGCTTCTTGCATTTTTGAAATACGGAGAGTGACAAGAAGCCTTGCGAACGAGGTTGGAAGCAAACATCTCTTTGTATCTGGTTGAAATAATATCAAATAATCACTGCGAAGGAGTGTTTTGTAGTATAACTTTTGACTACAATTCCTGAAGCTATGTTCAAGAGCTCCTCCTCCGCAGTGATTAATTACTCATATTTCGACTACTGTGTATAACATGTTACAAAGAACTGCATATATTTATCAACTTTCTGTATGTGTAACCATTTTTCTCCTGGTCTCCGTTTGTTGTCTCGAAATCTCACCCGCTTTTTTCCCATTTTGAAAATAAATGTTTAAGTTACTGATGCGGTGCTCGAAATAAGAGCAAATAATCACTGTGGAGGGGAGTGAACATAGGCTATGTAGCTTTAAAGCTTTGTATCCATAGGAGAAAAAAATAATATTTTCGGGATATAACCATCAACTATAAAATTTTACCGCATCAGAAACCTAAAAACAAATTTCTAAAATCTTGCCTTTTTTCTGTGAAGAATCAGCGAAACTTTTGGCACCTAAAAAAGTATAGCATCAGTTATTTCGTAGACTAGAGATTAGTCTCTGTAAAAAGCTAAAAATAATACGCTAAAACACATCAAGGAACTTCCTGGAACAAAGACATACAAAAAGAAAACGGAAAGAAAGGAGGGAGGGAGGTTCTGCACCGCGCAATTTTTTTTTTTTTTTTTTTTGCGTACATTTGTCTATGTTTTAATTAAGTGCCGTCAGTATGAAACAAAAATTCTTTATTTGTTTGGCGGGCTTAAGGATTTGTGCTTTCTAGACTATAAATAAGTTAAATAAAACATGTGATATATCCCTTTTGTATTTGTCACAATAGATTAACTCACGTTGGATGCATCTATGCGTAAACAAGATCGCTTTCAATGCTTGTCAAACTTTACCTGAGAACCGATCCTTGTCTCCACAGAGACACGCTAAAGCTCTGAAGGTTCAGCGTACCGGCTACCGAAAACTAACTTCTGAATATCAGGCAGTCAAACTGTGTTGTAATTGTTTAGTGACTAAGATCGGAAAGTGATAGACAAATGCACACCAATTAAATTCCCGCTATTCAATCTTGTTATTCACTAGCCTTTCAGATGCTCTGAAAAGGAAAGTATACGGAGTAGAGCGCGAAGCGCGGCTAAATGACGGGCGAAGCAGAACTTCCCGTACGGCATTTAGGCAGTTCCGATTTCCCGATCTCGTTCCGTTTCTGCCGATTCTGGTAAAACTACGGGTGGACTACAGTCCAGTTATCCACGAGATGTATCAATTTTCAGCATTAGATTGTATTTACCTCGTTTCTTTTTGCCAACCTGGGCAGGAAAAATGTTCGCTACATCCATCAATAATAATAATTATTATGTATTACAAATTCTCAGGCGTGTGGTCGCCTCTACGAATCGCTCTTAATATGATCGTATTTTAGCTGATGCTTGCACCACGCATTGTCAAGATTCGTCTTGAACACATTGATATCGAGGGGGTTGACAACATTGGATGGTAAATTACTTCGCGTTTCGATGGAGCAATAGTAATATGAATTGCATTGAACGCCACGAACTCCATTGTATGGTAGTTTGTGTGTCAGCTGGTAATTGGGTTGTCGACTGGGGGCGTTTCTGTGGTTGGAATGACTGTGCAAGGGTATCTTTGTCATAAACATGAAAATGCTTGAACATTTCAATCATTTCCCCCCTAGCCTTTCTGTAGGCAAGAGTTGGTAGATCTATTTTCTTTATTCGATCCGAGCATCTGAGCTGACCGAGACAGTCCACCAGCTTTGTAGCTCTAATTTGCACATTTTTGATCATATTTATGTGTTTCACGAGATGGGGGGCCAAACAACTTGTGCATACACAAGGTGGGGTCTTACGAAGGTCATATACAGTTTTTTGGAATAAGTTTGTAGTTTAGGTAGGAAAAACAACCTCGTTCCCACGGCTTCTTGCCTTCTTTGCCGTGTTCGAAAATGCAAGAAGCCCTGGGAACGAGGTTGGCGTATAAGACCAACCATTGCATTGGCTTTTTGAACTTTCGCTGACATGTGATCTTCAAATTTTAAGTCTGCATCAATTATGATACCTAAATCTTTTTCGTTGAAGACATGTTTGTTCGTCGTCATCCAATTTGTAGCGGTGGGTGTACATTGTGTTTTCAAATTTGCCTAACGTTATTCATGGCATTTGTCAGTGTTGAAGACTATATTAATACCGTTTTTATTAAACTCGCAGGAAACGTTTTTCCCGCCAAATGTTTGAAATTGTTCATTCAGGAAACTTTACCAAATCGGCCATTCGCAAATGTTTATCCCACTAAAACAGACACAATTGATACGTGTGAATTATCTTGGGTATTGGACGTCCACGAAAATTAAGAGGTTGACCACGATTACAGTAGGTACTTTTTTCTAATTCGGTAGATACGTTTTTAAAAGGGTCTATTTTGTGGGGGTACAGGAGTCCATTTTGAACAAAGCAACAAAAAAAATTCCAAAGCGAGAGCCAGTTCGGAAAATATTTTTATGAGTGCAAAATAAATTATTTAGGTATAAACCTAGTCAGGAAACCCGACGACTCGCTTTGCTTCAAACACGCTTGCTTTACGCTCGCTAGTCGTCGGGTTTCCTAAAGCAGGTATAACCTTGAGTTTTCTTCTCCAAGACAATCCTGGGCAAGGTTTAACACATGCCGAGACCGCCGTATAATAATAGCGGCAGACGACACACGTAGAACTGTAAAAGTTTCGCCGAAATTTCAGTATACATTATATGCCCTTTACCCGGAACTAAGAGTCGAAACTTAAAACAAGAAAACTACATGTATCATATTAACTGACGTTTTAATCAGCTAAGATAGCGCAGTTTTCGTAGAAAAATGTAGTAAGATTATTATTAGTCCTTTAGCTAAAAGAAAATACAGTCAGTCCTATATCTCAAACCATTTTTACGAATCATAGAGCGCGTTTCATACATAGTTTAAAATCACTCTTCTGCAAAGATTATTTTCACTTATTTTGAACCTTGATGCAAATCAAAGACCACTGTGTACAGACATGCAAACCCGTGCATAACAACCACTCTCTTTACCATACTTTCGCAGGTATCTAATAAAATACATTTCTGGAACGTTCGAAATAGCGCTTATTGACAAGGTTTTCCATCGCGCTTCCGCTTCTCTAGACTGTAGTCGTAGTTTTACCAGAATCGGCAGAAACGGAACGAAATCAGGAAAACGGAACTGCCGTCTGAATGGCTACCACTTCTCATATTGTCTGTTTTTCGATGCAGACACAGTGTGATGGAATCAAGTTATCCGTGCCGTATTATAACGAGTTTCTTAGGCAAAACTATAGTACACGGTTTATTTTACTTGTCTGAGTCAATTATTACAGTACCACGATAAAATTTTAACACTATTAGAAGAAGGGATTAATGTAGATACCATATACCTTGATTTCAGCAAAGCCTTTGACAAAGTAGATATAAACATTCTACTTGGTAAAATAAGAACTAATGGTATTAGTGGGAAACTATTTTGAAGTAGGGAGTCATTTGTTGTTTATTTATTTATTTATTTTTTTGGGCCCATAGCGTTCCAACGCTATCAAAACACCTCTGGATATTGGGCTGATGAGTGTATGACAAATGTTGATTTTTATAACATTATTAATTACTCCTAATTATAATATATATATACGGGAACCAATATGTCTGGAAATGCTTTAGAGACGATGTGTTTGACTTTCTAATGTACCTCAACAATTTGGACAGATCTGGTAAAATAAAGTTTACCATGCAGATTGCTAGTGATGATAGCCTCAGGTTTTTAGATCTAAAACTCAAGTTTCTAGAATCTTGCAAGATAAGTGTTGATGTGTAAGACAACTAATAGTTTTACTTATCTACTACCTAGCAAATGTAAACCTAAAAAGAACATCAACAATGTACCAAGTGGCATCGCTTTACGTTGGCGTATATGTGACAGTGATGAAAAATTTGCTGTTCACTCCACATGGTATAAAAACTAATTGCCAGGGATTATAAACCTTCTGTGGTTAATAAGCATTTTGTCCAGATGTTGCCCAGATAAGTAGAACTCAAGCTAGAAAAGCTAAACCTAAGTCTAACAAATATATCTGAATATATGGATATCTTACATTCTGACGAAGCAATGCAAAGAGTATTTCCTGAGAAGTCTCTATCAATTGTTTATTTGAATTGAAACTTTATCAACTTAATAAGGACATGAATGAAATCCTAATAACATGTACAATTTGGGTGTTAATCCTTGATATGAACCCTCCACAGTGACCTGACATAATTTTATCTTGAAATTTGTGTTCCAATTGTTTATTGGACCTGAAACTCTATAATCTTACTAAAGACGTATTTTAAACACTGTATAATGTATGTTAGCCAAGGATACCTGTCTCTTTGCTTCCTTCATTCTTTTTCTTTCTTTACTTTATAATCTGTCATTTAAGATTTTAGTTTACATTGTGAAAAAGCGAGAGCCGGGTTGCAGTGGATTGAATCTCGGTCGTCAGAAATCCGAGAGACGTGATTTGCTGAGCGTGTATTGCTCTCTGATAAAAATTATGACGTCAATCAGTCAAAAATAATAATTTATATTCTAACCGCGGACGATTTGTAATAAAAGTTAATCAAAATAATGATTAACATTTTACCAT
>JAULBZ010001862.1:0-20433 GCA_032360805.1 Neoturris breviconis
AAGTTAGTGTCATCGGCAAAGTGGTGTACCATGGAGAATTTAATTGCACAATGAAGGTCATTTATATAAAGTAAAAAGAGAAGGGGGCCCAGAACCGAACCTTGTGGGACACCGTGTCTGATAAACAAATTTGAAGATTTAGAACCAGCAACTGAGACAAACTGTTTTCTACCAGATAGGTAAGAGCGAAATAAAGAAAGAGGAGTACCGCGGATGCCATAGTGGTAAAGTTTTTTTAAAAGAATATCATGGTCCACCGTGTATCCATATACATATAGTATACATGATCCATATACATATAGTATTATATGTATAGTCAGTATATATGGCCTATGTACATACAGCCTATATACATGCAGCCAATATATATTTAGTACATAATATAACATCACCATGACAATATAAGTACACTATTTAGCATTCTTATGTAGTGTATACATAGAATAATGTATGCAAAACATTTCCTAGGTTTAACTTTAACTTGGATTGGCAGGCTACTTTGAATGTTTACTTAGCTCACTTATAGCTAATTTAACTCATTTGGCACTCTGGGTGTGGAACAAAAGACTACTTATAACACATGTTCCATATTTCTTGAAATAAGCTCTCCTATGTGCTTGTTTACTTTAAGAATCTGTGGAAAAATTCCCCTTTGCCATAGTAGCATGGAATCTTTTATGAGATAGTCTTATAAATCGATTTTGTCAATAGTTTTTAGCCCGCCAAACAAAGCATGGATGGGCTATTAATATCACTAGGCGGTGACAGACTGCTTTTCTTAATAGACCATGTTCCCAAAGTGCTACAATTTTTGGTATCAGCATGGAAAATAATATGTTAGAAGGACTCACCATAAATATTTTGATTTTGTCTACTTTGCTCTGAGTTTTAGGCGAAAAGGGGCCATATTGAATTTTTGGTCCAATTGACTGTAGATGCATGGTACCATTCTGCAATTTAGTATCTAGGCATTGTCATGAGACCACTGGCCAACTTTTTTTTATTTCTTTTGGATCGAGTTATATTATTTCAAAGTGAAGACTTAGGAAATTTTTGAAAGTTTGAATACCAAGTGAGGACTTTTTGAACCAAAATCTTCAAGACTTTGTCCATGTATCTTCATCAAATTTTGGATGATTTTTTTATCAAAATTTTGGGAAATTGATTTTGGGAAGCTTCCTTCTTCAATTTTAAAATAAATATCAATGTTGTTCATTTAATTGATTCTACTATTTCCTTTATATTATATACTATATACACTATACATATATTTTTCCCTCTTTTGGCAGGCTACTTTTAATACCTTTGATTAATAGTATCATAATGTCTTGTATTAACAGAAATTTGACTCAAGTAGTTATATGAGGCATTCTTTGACATAATATTTGGAAAGATCTGAATTTCATAAAAATTCACAGCAACTTTTGTAATTCCAGATGCTTCATGTGACAAAGATTAATTTCTAATAATTGTTTCCTTGTTAATCTTATTTTATATTTGTATCTAGCTGCGTGATGCTCTTTACAATAAGCTTAATGATGTTGTTCCTGAATCAATGAATGATGTTCGCTTTATTGCTGGTATATATTCATCTGTATCTTCATATTCAAATCAAATATCGTATGAACAACAAAGTAATGTAGTGAAAAGTGCGGGTAAATTTATAGATGTGATTAATGGGGATAAAGAGGTTGCGAGTACACAAAATTTCTTATCTGCAATGTCAGGATCAGCAGATATTCTAGGGAAAGTCGTAGAAGTATCTGGATACACTCTTGATATTCTGAACCCAAATAATTCAAAGATGGCGGCTATCAAATTGTTGAGCGGTGATCGTAATATATCTACTCAGGTATAAACATTATTTTAATATCTTATTATTACATATTAACTAACGTTAAGACGGAGTCGAAGTACACTATGAAGTATGAGCTCAGAATATTTGCAGAATTATTGTTGCAGATGTATATAAGTAAAAACACCATCATCTTCTGCTTCTCACTTTATACCTACTTTACTGGGAAGTTTTGATTTCTATTTCAAAATAACATTTCACCATAAAATCGAATAACCGATTAGAGCATAATGCAATGAAGCAAACTTGACAGGATTTTAAAGATGTATGATTAACTTTATTTGGTTTTTAGCCTGCCTTACAAAGTTTGGATGCGGTATTACTATCACTGTGGGGGTAATGATGGCATCCCACCTTTCTTATTACACCATGTTTCTGAAGTGTTACCATTTTCAAATTTGGTACCAGCAAGTGAGGCGATATTTTAGAACGACTCACCAGAACTTTATGCTTTTATCCATCTGGTTCCGAGTTTTAGGCAAAAATGGTCCAAATGGATATAAAAGATGTGGTACCATCCTGAAATGTTTTAGATTTCTTTGAATCTGGACTGAATATCATCAAAAAAGGAATTTATTCAAAAGTGGAGTCTTAGCAAATATTTTAAAATTTGATTTTTTGAGGATTTGACCACATTCAAGCAAATGTCATACCCAAATGTTAACCCTATTTGGTATGGGCTGTTTTGATCTTTGAAAGTATGGAGGCATTATGCCCCCCTTCCTTAAGATCTCAGGAACCACAAGTGCTACATCATTGAAATTTGGTACGGATATGCAGGTAACTCTTGTGAACAAGAAAATCCAAAAAAATATTAGAATTTTGGTCACGTGACTATTTGTTGACGTCACAAGTCAGGTGACATTGTCAAAAACAAAATGTTTGTTAGTTTAATTGTTAATAATTTCTTTCGGGACTAAGTAAGTAAATTTAGCTTTTGCGTTGCATAATATATCTTATATTGCCATCTTTTCTAAAAATAGAAGGTCACATGGTCACTACAAATTAAGATATTGGCTATTATCCAAAACCACCTCAAAATCTGATTACAATGGCAACTCTAGTAAAACAAAATTCCTAATAAATCAAAAAGTTTTAATGGTATTAAGTTGAAACTTTCAGTAAGTATTGAATATGGTCTCTAGAATTTAGATCCTTAAAAAAATGACAACACAACGTTATTTCGGACTTTTATGGCGTCTTATCGTAATTTTTGACGTCATGTCAGGTTTTTTTACGTCACATAGAATTTTTTCATTTTGTTGTTTTCATGTTGAAAATAACAAATTCGAGAACAAAATTAACATTTTCTCCTTTTATTACAGCTAAACGCAGCGATAAAAACAATAAGCACTAAATATAGCAAAGTAATGAAATGTTTTAAAATTATTCATATTCTTCTAGAACGTAATGTATATTTTACAGGGATACAGATACAAATACTCTAATGAGGCTCTTTCTGATGCATTACAGTAAAAAAACAATGATATCTTTTATGGAACACATTTCATTTTTGTCAGCAAAATTCAACAGATTTGGTCAGTAAATTATACAATTCTGGTCTGTAAAATATAAATTATTTGGATCTGTATATTACACATTATTGTTACCAATCACTTTTCTTTGTATTCTGGGAAGCTTCTTTCTCAGTTTTTAGAGATAATAAGAGATTTTTTTATTTCAAATACTTTTTCGAATTTTGGGAAGCTTCCTTCTTTAATTAAAACTAGAGCCTGATAGTGCTGGAGATTTGTGCGCTTTAAGGGACTATAATCACGAAAACACTCTCCTCCGCAGAGCCTTACGCACACCCGAAAAAAACATTCATCAGCGGTGGAGCATTCAAAAATTCAAAAAAAGCAAAAATAACAATAAATAAGAACAATTTGCCAGTAATTATAAACTTTGGTAAATAATTCCATAATAGTACATTTTCATGTAATAATCTTCGCTTGTTAGCAGTAGTGAGTTGTAAATGGGAAAGGTCTTGTGAAACTTCGACGAGAGAGAAAACACTTCAAGAAATATTTCTTGTGACTGTATGTGTAAAGTTAGGAAAATTGCTTCATTAACATCCTGGTCGAAAATTTATATTAGTACAATCCAAAAAGAGTAATACTATTATTGCTTATTTCATCTCGTTAGATAAATGCTGAGAATTACTTTCTCGTTAATTAAAACATAGTCACAAGAAATTTATATCTTGTGACTATGATTAAAACAAACCTCCCAACCGTGTAAAAAGAGATACAGACATTCCATTGGTAGAAATTGACATCATACATTGTGTGATATCAATTTCTACCAACGGTCTATATTTCTTTCTACACGCGCGCATTTTCTGTTCTGTTTCCATTCTGTTTGTGGAATTTTGGAAGTAGAAAACATAAATATAAATATTAATATAAATAGCATTATTAACTCATTAATAAAAATGCATTTTGTATGTACACAGACTATTGTTCTAATTTGAAACTGGTTTATATTTACTGTAACTAGCACCTATTTTCTATGTAGTCTAATGAACAAGTCATGGAAGCGAATGGATTATTGTCTGATATCACAAATATGTGTGGAAAATTAGCATTACCAGGCGGCCCAACACAAGCTGTGGCAACTCCTTCTGTTAGTTTGGGTGTTGGTAAAGTATTACCCATTGGTACAGCGAATGTTGACGTTAGTGGTGTTGGAGCTAAGTTTAATGCCAGTAAATTTGTATCTGGAGGTGGTGGTGGTATGGATGCCGCTAAGGTGTTTTTAAATGTGAAGGTATGGTTTTTATTCTGTTTAGCATGTTATATGTTTTGCAAAGTTTTGATCCAATGATATCTTCAAGTAACTAAGATTAACTCATCAAATTTTGTATGCACATACGTACGAACAGTAATTATTGTGCAACAAAAATATTCACTGTAAACAAATTAGTACACAACGATAGTGGCCCTCTGATCTACTACCGAGTTAAAAATTGTGCAATCTAATGTTTTACAACTAATCAGGTCAATTAACAACAATCTTCATTTATCATTGTTTATATGCGGCGTTCACACATATATGCGCGTTCAAAATTTGATGAGTAGAGGTTGGCCTTAATGTAGTGTCAACATTGTTTTGTTAATAAAATTATATTATCATTTCTTCTTTCCTTTTAAAATAGGTAAAAAATGTCAAGTCCAACTACCTTCTAATGGATGAATCAGCATCAAACGTAAAATCAGAACTAACCAGTATAAATTTTGAATCAATGGATGGAATAGAAATGGAAGTAAACGAAACAGAAGAACCTATAGAAATCTTTGTAAAAAATAAACTAGGTCCCAATCAAACTTTACCAGATAATATGACAATGGAAGCTAACGATAATGGTGATCAGTGGGCTTATCATGTTGTTGAAATGCAAAACAAAAGTTTTCAAGCATTTATCAAGCCAAAAAACCAATCACTTCCTTTATTGGTTTACCTACGAAAAGACAAGCGTCCAACAGTTGATGATTTTGACTACAAATGGTTGCTACCTAATAATTCAACGTGCAAGTGGTTAAATGAAAGTTTACATATAGATGAAGAGTTAAATATTCTGTTTGTTCATGAAGATTATTACGCATGCATAATAAATCCTTATGCAGTCTTTATAAGCGATGGTGCTAATTTAGAAGGGAAGCACTTTCTTGGTAAGTCTTGAAACAAATAGTAATTGAAGTTGTATTCAGCACTGGGAAGAAGAGCAAATAATCACTATGGATGTGGTTTTGAGTATACTGTGCATCTTGAAGTCATGCGTAAACATTGCTCCTCCACAGTGAATATTTTAGCACTGATTTGGGTTCACTTATTTTTAACAATCTTTTTGGTTGATGTATAAAACACACTGCATTTAATATTTGTTTTCAACCTTTCCCCAAAGCTCATCTAGGCATGACACCTATGAACAGAATGTGAATTTTGTCAATTTTTGATGAGGTCATCAATTATTTGCTGATATAAACAAAAATAAGTTATATCAAATGTTTCTTTTATAATGGTCTCATTATATACCAAGTTTTAATGTAATTTTTAGCCTTCCCCGGTCATACCAAAAAGACCCGGCATTAATACATTTGACATTTTGATCAGGATACTGTGAGCTACTAAGGAAGTTGAAAAAGGGAAGGAAGAACAACTTTATATGTTCTATTGAAATAGGGCTTGTTGTGTTTACAGTCGTTGTATTGTTCTCAAATTCTTAGCTATACAGTGGAATATCTTTATAATGAATTATTTGAAAAACCTGGTTCAATCAGTTCCCTGCCCCACCAGTGTAATGATGCTGCTACAAAAGTTCATTGTTTTCTTCCTTTCCAGGCATTTTTTACAATAGAAAGGATCATTTGGAAGTAAATAATGAGATACGTAAGCGGAGAAGTGTTTATGGCTATGAAGAGGAAACAGATTCATCATTCTATAGTAATGTAGAACTTACAGAGTCAAGTCGAGTAAGACGAGAAGCTAAAACTATTGATTTGTCATTGGTAGATGAAGAATTCTGTGTTGCCATACCACCGCCACCACCCACACCGCCACCAACAGATCCACCTGGTACATGGGAGATTGTTATTCCAACCGTTACAAATGATTCGATTGAATATGAGATAAGTTTTTCATCAGCGAAATGTTTATTTTGGAATGTTACTGACAAATCCTGGGGATCAAATGGATGTATTGTATGTATTGTTTATGGCCATTTTCCATAAATGGAAACGGAATGGAAAATGTGCACACATAGAAAGAACTTATAGACATTTCATTGGTAGAAATTGAAATATCTATAATTTCTTCTTACGCGTGCACATTTTCCATTCCGTTTCCGTCCCACGGAACATTTTTTGAAGTGGAAAACGACCTTTGTATTGTAATACTTTAAGAGGAAATCTTATCTTGATTTTCCAAGAGTAAAAATAATTTTACTGCACAAATTAGATTTGTTTGCGTTGCAAAATGAAAGAAAATCTCTTCTTATTTTCCCAAAATTTAAATAAGTGGAAAATGTAGACAAAGTTTTTGATAACAAGATCGCATGATTTGATAATTGGTTACCCATCCCTAATCTAAAATACACACAAACTATTCAAGATAGATATCAATATGGTAACTGCCCTGAAACTCAATTAAGTTAGTAACTGAGATTGTCTCATTGAATAAACAGGTTCCATCATATTATATTTTATCTGACTGCTTTTAATTGGAACAACTTTCTTAGGTTGGTCCTGAATCAACTCCTGAAAAAACGCAATGTCTATGTAACCATCTCACTGATTTTGGTGGAGATGTTTTAGTGGCACCAAACCCGATTGACTTTAGTAAAGTTTTTGCTGGATTAAAAAACCTTGCAGATAATCTTGGTGTATTAATGGTAATATTGACTATCGTACTTGTTTATGTTTTACTTGTTATTTGGGCACGTAAGAAAGACCGCAAAGATGAAAAAGACGTAAGTTAAATAAACTCATTTCAATTTGAACTGGGAGGTATTAATTTTCATTGGTGGATATAATTGCCTAGAATCACTGTGATATAAAATGCTACTCACTTATGTCTGACATTTTAATCTGTTGGAGCTTAATCTGTGTACAAATTAGATGTTGTTTTGCACCTGTAACAATAATATCTCAAAATAGCATGTTGATATCCGTTTGAGCAATTTCCATATCTTATAAAACTGTTTGGAGGTGTTATTTGCTTATAATTCGATTTTATTTTTAGAGAGGTATTGTAACAATAGATTGTCGAAAAGGTCCTGGTAAAGGAAGCAGCTATCTTGCTACAGTTGTCACTGGTGCAGGTACAGGTGCAGGAACATCTGCTTGCGTTTACTGTATTCTGTCAGGTACGTAGTGCTTCATTTCTACTAGGCGAAACATTTTGTGAAAAAGCCGAAAGAAGACATTCTATTGGTAGAAATTGGCATCATGTAGTGTGGGAAAATAAATTCAATGGAATGTCTGCTTTTGGCTTTCATGCAAATTCTTTTTACCTGAAATCTAACTTAACCCTATTTTACACAGGGTATTTAGTAAAAATGCTCTATCTCCTTAACTTTTGATCTTAAAAGGTTAAAAGGTTAAAAGCTAAATGGTATAAAAAAGTATTTTTTGTGCTTTGGACTGAAATCATCGCGTTTCTAAACCGTAACTAAATTATAGACGCTGGCCTAAAAATTTAAGTTAATTAGGTTAGCTGTTTGAAAATTAAAGATCTCCCAGGTAAGGCTATCTAGTAAATGGAAGTTAAAAATGCTAATGGAACCATTAATTAATGCAAATTTGTCCCCAGTTTGCAATAATATATTCCATAATTGCTAAATGTTACCTATGGTTTCACTACTCCCACCCTTGTAACTAGAACTCATCTGGCTGGAAAAACAGAATTTCAGGTCAGATTAAATTCCAAATTTGTATTGAAAATTTTAAATGTTGTAAAAATATTACCACATCTTTTAATTGATTTACTGGTGATGAGATATAAAGTATCCAAAATAATAATAATAATAATAATAAAACAAATAATAATAATAATATAGTTTTAGTTGGCAAAATAGAGCTTCATTCTATTTCTTAATGGTTATAAATTTCTTTTAGGCTTGAAGGGGAAATCCAAGGCAATACCGTTGAAGGTGACAGGCAAAAATCTTTTACAAGCACGATCAAATACAACATATAAATTTATATTGCCAAACGATTTAGGTGATTTGGACTGTATTAGAGTCTTCCATAACAATGCAGGTAAGTGATGATCCTTTGGCTATTTTTTGCATCTATGGAGGAAAGTGATGAATCATCAATCTTGCAATCCACAGGTTTCTTTTAGTGATCAATTGATTGTTTTTTTGTGATAGAAAACTATTGCAAATTTATTTTAACGAAATTATGTTTTCAAATTAACCTAAACATAATCCAAAACTTGAACTTGTGTTTCAGCTCTAAATGGATTACTAAATAAAAGGTAAATAATTGGTTTCATTCATTTAACCCAGAGCAACTCCTGAATTAAGCATTTGACCTTTACTATCATTGTTTGATTTATGAAACCGCTAAATTTCATTGTTTTATATTTATCACAATTGCGTTGAAACCTGTACCATGTAATTGACCAATTCACTCCCGTTCATATAAATGCTTCACTGTCTGTGGAAAAGTATGACCTACGTTGTAGATTTTGGGGAAGTGAAATTTGATTTGAATGATATCAAATATAAAGATATCGATTGGGAAGACAAAATAATTTTTATTTATATTATGGTAAATCTTATAAGTTCAGTGTTTAAAAATCTAAGCTACTGTTTCATGATTATTGTATATTGCAGGTAAAAGTCCTTCTTGGTACCTTCGGAACATTGTAATAACAGATCTATCAACAAAGAAACAATATCCATTTGTTTGTGACTCATGGCTTTCCGTTGGATCTGATGATGGTCAAATTGATAAATTGTTGCCTATTGCTAGTGATAAAGATCTTGCTGCATTTCACATTGTCTTTGCATCAACAGCTGCTAAGGGTTTACTAGATGGTCATATTTGGTTTTCTGTATTTACTCGGCCGAAACAAAGTACATTTACCCGAGTTCAAAGACTTTCATGTTGTTTGGTTTTGATATTTTTGACTATGATTACTAATGCCATGTTCTTTGGTGCTGGTGATGCTCCTGGTGCAAAGAAGGTTTTACGCCTAGGCAATGTTATAATTGATCTTACTGGAATAATTATTGGTATAGAAGCCAGTATAATTGTTATACCACCAAGTATGTTGGTTATTGAAATATTCCGCAGACTAAGACCGAAAAAAAAAAAAAAAAAGGAGATGGAAATAGAAGAAGTAGAAGAAGAAGATAAAGAAGAAGAAGTGCTTGATTTTGAAAATGAGTTGAATAATGAAGAACAAGCCAAAAAGAAGAAGAAGGAAAAGGAGCCATTCATGTTTCCAAACTATTTTAAATATCTTGCATATACTATAGTTGGTCTCGGATCCTTTGGTTCTGCACTGTTTACATTTTTCTACAGCATGATGTGGGGTCCTGTAAAATCAAATGAATGGTTAGCATCAATGTTTTCTGGATTCTTTCAATCAGTTTTAGTTATACAACCTATAAAAGCGGTATTTATGGCAATTTTATTTGCTGTGTTTCTACGAAAGCCAGTTGAACAAGAACATGACGTAGATGAAAATGACAAAAGTGTAACAGAAAATGATGAAGAACTGGGTGGAGATGATGGGATTATATCAGCTGATGAAGTTCCTGTTATTAAGTAACTCATTTTTTTTTGCTTTTTCATCACAGAACCCAAAGAGCACACGACGTAGTATCAACGTTGTAACAACGTCAAAACGATGTTGTGATGTTGTTTTGACGTTACAACGTTATTACGATGCCATGTGCCGGTAGGGAAGTAGCTCTTCATTAATGGTGAATGATGATAGTGAGATAACTGTAATTTTAATTTCAATTTTAGATAACATTGTCTGGTTGAAATAAGTGCAAATAACCACTGTGGAGAAGTGATAAGTTAGCATATTTTGAGGCTGAAGTTATGTTTAAAAATAACACCTCCATGGTGGTTATTTATTTTTATTTCAAGCACTCATGTATGAAATTTAAAAAATGAAATATTAAATATTTTAACAACATTTTTACCGAAATAAAGTATATTTTAGAATGATTTTCACAAAAATATGAATATAATGATATTTAGATATTGCATTATTGTCAAATTAGGCTTGCAAATCAACTACTTGTAGCATTATGCTAAAATATCTCACTTTTACTTATTTTCCGACAAGAAATCCAACAAAATCTTTATTTTAAATATCCTAATTATTTATTGAAACAGAAACAGATTTCTAAAATGATATTATTTAAGGTGGATTTTTACTAGACGAATTCGTTTGCACAAATTCTAAATTAAGCCATGACACCTGTTAAGTGACGTCGCTTTCAACCGATGTAATGGCTTCATTTAGAATTTGTGCGAATGAATTCACCTAGTGGAAATTCGCATTAATATGATAAAAAGGACCTCTAATCCAAGAATTTATTAATGATTGCATTTTATTCTAGACCATCAGAAGGTGCAATATCCAGAGCAAGAAAAATTAAATTAAAAGAAAAAATGACTTGGGAGGTGTTAAAGGATATAATTACATACTTTGTGTTTTTGCTGGTGGTTACAAAATTAGCTTATTCTGAACGAGACCCAAACATGTTTAATTACAGAAGAGACTTGCACAATATGTTATATAAAGGCACATATACTGATGGATTACCGCTAAGCTTAGTAAGAATATTTTTTTATTTAGGAATGATTTTATTTTACAAATAGCTTGGTTTATTTAAAAGTGCTTAATTGACATAAATATAACAAATAGTGTTGTCAATGAGATTGTAATTGGTTGGTTTCTTACCTGTAAAGGTTGCTGTCTAAGTACTTATCATTGAATTTGTTAATTTGGTGATGATCCCTTACACAATAAATCAACGATTTTGCAATGGATTGGTTTCTTCAGTATGAAGAAACCAATCCATTGCAAGCTTGTTGATATAACACATGATGCATGATATATACATGATATATACTGAATTTATTTGGAATCTCTGTATGAATTTAATATCTTCGTAATAGAGCGTACTGTAAATTTAAATTTTCTTCTTTGTTCCCCTCTCTATTAAACACATACAATATAATTACTTAGCATCCTCTGTTTATATAACCTCCTAGTATCAAAGTAAGGGTTGAAATAAAAGGTATAAAACACAATAATATTGTGTTTTTGGCAGATGATTACTAATAGTTACTAATTATTTAGCGATATCTGTGCCGAAATGTTAATGATTTAGCCCCCACTTTTTTGGCTCCCATCCACGTGAGATAATACATTGTGTTTTTAGTCAATAGTGAATATCTAAATAATAATCTCTGCCAGGCTCTCTGTGATGATTAGATGTACTAACTCAGAGGTTAAAGTAACTGGCCGTCATCACTGTTGAGAAGAGATTTTTCGGATTTTCAGTTAAGTTGGCTGAAAATATTCTGAAACATTTCCTCTGCAGTATTTTAGGACTGGCTAACTGTGTAATATGGGTAGGAGATGAAATCTGTGATTGAGGGTGTTGAATGAGAATGTTTTCATTTTTTCTGTTTAGGTCAGCAATCCTCAATTATTATATTCATGGCTGCGGGATACACTCATGCCCAGTCTCTTTAGTGGACCATGGTATAATAATGAAGATTTTCCAAAAGAAAAAGGATTTATTGAAAGCCATGAAAGTTTGATGATCAGTATACCACGATTACGACAACAGAGGGTTATGAAAAGTAAGTTAATATGAACTCATCCTACTACCATTTTTTCTTTCAAAGACTGAATCTGTGAAACTGCGACATATCAGTGAAGAATCGAATACATTGTAAATTATGCACATTACAGACCAAATAATATAAGACTCCAAGTACAAGTGAGGGAATGTTTTTTTCAGAAGCCTAGTTGCGATTCAAACAAAGCACTAGTTGTATGAAAATTTGTTTATTATCTCTTTTATGCAGCACCAAATTTAGTTTTTATTATACATTTGCCCTTTTAATGCATGTCAATGTATCTTTATAGCAACACTTGAAATAACGCATATATTAGGGCCTAGTGGTTGCCTTTCACATTGCCTATTCACGACATTTGGTTGGTAGAAAGAAGTTTTAATCCAAGGTTAATGCTAGATTAGCGTTAATTGGTTTTTGTACAACTAGACCTAGGACTTAAATCTTCTGAGGGATTTCTGGAAATACAACAAATATCTTATTAAAGGTTCTATATTATCAGTCATGTAATTCATAACAACTAATTCAGTCTGCTGTAAATTCTCCGATAAGCGCCCACCCTCTAATAAGCACCCTCCTTAAAATCTTAAATGTTATAAGTGCCCGCTCTAACAAAGCGAACTAGGGCACTTATTAGAAGTGCTTATTACAAAACTGCCCAAAGTTAAGTATTCATTTTTATGATTATTTTCCACATTAATAATAGGGAAGGATCTATAAAATCCTTTCAGCTTGGTTGACCACCCTTTTAAATAAGCGCCCCGCTCCCTAAAATTGAGAAGAGGATTTACGATACTCCAGCCATACAAATGTTGTAAAAACCTGAGCACATGTTATATTAATACACATTTAACTATGATATATTTTAGTGTCCTGTATTATCCACTCATCAATGAAAGGAATTGTGGATCATTGTGAGGCCGCATATTCTTTTGATGGTGAAGAGAAAGGTAGCTATGGTACAGGATGGTTACCTATGAATATTACACAAAGAAAGCGCAGGGACGTATCTTGGACTGTTCATAAAAGCAAAGATTGGAAAAGCAGATCACGACGTAATACAGATAATACAAACTCATATCAACCTATGCTTACTGGGAAAGATGGTTCACTTCGACGAAGAAGAAAACAGAAGGGCTCAAGTAATACTGGAAATGTTTATTACGTTAGTCCTGAGGCATTACTGCCAGATGGAACTGTTGTATCTTGTAAAGATCGATGGGAACATTTTACGTCAACAGAGCTAAGGGGTTTTCCATTTTTTGGAAGACTTGTTACTTACAGTGGAGGCGGGTATATTGCAAACTTGGGGTACAATGAAGAAACTGGCTGGACTGTACTGGCTGATTTACATGCTCACAATTGGATTGATCGTCAGACAAGAGCTGTGTTTGTTGAATTTACTGTTTACAATGCCAACATCAACCTTTTTGCAACAGCCTTCTTATTTATCGAAGTTCTACCAACAGGTGGAGCATTTCCATATGCCGATTTTAAAGTTTTTAATGGCTATAGATATGCATTAAATTCAAATATTACCAGTCGTTTAACTGAATTGGCATTCCTTATTCTTGTTATTTACTTTACTGTGCGAGAAATCAAGAAAATGGTAAAACAAAAATTACAATACCTGAAAGGTTTTTTTAATATTATTGAAATCATTCTCTTACCGCTTTATCTTGCGATGTTTGGTTTAATTATATTCCGATGGTTATCTACTGCTCAGAATATACGCCAATTCAAAGAGAATCCAAAAGACTTTGTAAGCTTTCAGTATTCAGCAGAAGCAGATTCTGCATTGCAAGGTGTTGTTGGTGTTGTGGTGTTTTTGTTAAATATCAAGTTTTTGAGGTTGTTCCAATTTGCTAAGTCCTTTTATGGTGTTGGTATAATAATGAAATCGTTCTTTGTTCCTCTCGCCATGTTTAGTGTTGGATTTGGAATTGCCTTCTTTTTATTTGGTGCACTTGCTCACCTGGGATTTGGAGCATCTAGTGAAAGCTACATGACCGTTACACGTGCTGTAATATCACAATTTCTTCATTTGCTTGGTACAACAGATTTTGATGATGTCCAAAGTGCTCATCGTATTTTAGGACCACTGTACTATATTGCATTTTCTGTATTTATGATGTTCATCATGTTCAATGTTTTCATGGCGATCATTTGTGAGTCTATTGATGGTGACTATGAAGAAGAGTTTATGAAGACAATTGGTGATTTACAGCTTGTTGAGTTCATGGTCTGGAAATTGAAAAATATGATTGTTCAATCTGATGATAATGGCTCAATTTATACGACAAATATCGACCAAGAAGACCCATGTACATTAATAGATATGAAAATGACTGAATTAGAACAATCAGTTGATAAAATGTTTTGTAGAGTCTTGGCAATGAGTAAATCTACACCGGGTTATAGTTTCATAGAAGAATCTAATCTAGAATCTGATCCAAAGAAACTTAATGATCTAGATGATAACCTTGACGATAGTCTTAATGATGTCCAACAAAAATCTGATTTAATGTCTATTGAAGTTATTGACATCAATTCAGATAGTGAAGCACAATTCTAGAAACTGTTGACAGGAAATAATCATATTGTATATACTAAATAATTTTTATTATTGCACACTACATTAGTTTTGGTAATAGTCTCTTACCATTTTGGTAGTTTCTAAAATAATTACATCGGATAGTTTGCATAAAATTATTCTTCCTGAGTCATATCAGAATTGGTTAATTTCTGATGCAAAGAAAATTGTTTAAATCATAAAATAATGTATTTTGAATATAAATGAACTTTCCATTAATTCAATAAGAATTTTATTTTCAATGAGCTAAATGATGAAATAAAGCACAATCATTTTGTACTGTAAGTTTTATCGTGCTCACTTTATGCATTATTATGTTGTTAATACAATAAGATTATGTATTTTTTCTTTAGTTAGTGAGGGAAGGTGTAAAGTCAACATTGGTTTAGCACTCTTCTTAACAGGATTGCACAATGTTTTTAAGAATGTAATTTAGTAAACATAAGTTTGTGATAATATTATAATATTCTTGTCTATTATTTCGTGTTGGTAACTTTATAAGCTACTTTAAATTGAGCTGAAAAATGCTGTATGAATACTTTATGGTATTACTGTTCAATGCGGCCGGCTTATAAATGGGTCGACCCAATTATCAACAGTTTAGCCTGTTTGTAAATGGCTTGACCCATTTATAATCAGGTCAACCAGGTGTCAACTTTTTGGAAAATATTGACCTGTTTGTAAATGAGTTGACTAGGTTATTAATGACCTGACCTAATTATCAACACTCAAAATTTCTTGTCATACTGTCACATTGCTGGCCAAACTTAACTTAGGTGTCAATTGTCGGTCCATCTACTATCAAAATGAAAACATATTTAGACTACGCTCTATGATGGAATGATACATCATTGACTTCAACAAACTATGTCATACATCAAAACTTCAAAATTGATGAAGCTTTGACCATGCTGTATGGTGTCATTGACGACAACTTTCCCGAGTGTGCACAGACTTGAAATTTAGAATGATACATTGTTGACTATAGTGTAGAGCCAATTGTAATCCCGTGTAAATCTTTTGTTAAAAACAATTTTCCGGATTTTTTTAGCAATATCTAATGTAAAGAAATGAAACTAAGGTGGTGTCCATTTTTTTTCCTGAAAAGTATGTGTATTTTACAGAGCAGATTTCTTATCCATAATTTTGTATAACTTCCCGCTAGTTTCTCATACGCTATTCTAGAGCGGTATATAGTTCCATGCTGAAATTTTCATGCAATTCCTAAAATTTAATTTTAGTAAGTCTTGTGAGTATTTTTGTTTGTAATACAAATGGAAAAATTCTGGGCTTTTTGGTCGATAATAGGATAGAGCTTATCTTTGAAAAATTATTTAATTGAGGGAAAAAGAGGGGCAAAGAAGGTTTTATTCTTTGTAGTAAGGCCGAAACATTAAGTAACAAAAAATGATGTTGTAAATAACTCCATGATATAACCCAGCTGACAAAAACCTGTTCAAAGTCAGCAAAATAACGTTAGAACAACGAACAGGTTTTTGTTGCCTGGGAAACATTTGACACATTTGTGGTACATTCAATGTCTGAACAAAGTATTATATGTTTTAGCTCATAGTAAGGCAGTAGTGATCAGTATTTAAGTAGTTGTACTGAGGCTCCCGGTTCAATACCACTCTCAGGTGTTAATTTTGAGCCACATCCCTGGAAGAACTGCCTTTTACCTATTCCCCTGTGAAATGGTTTTGGTCATGTTTCAGGTTAAATAAGGTAAGCTGATGGTTGTATCATCCATCAGAAGAAGATAAAGAGTAAAAAAGGGTAAAAATGTGTTCTTTCTTCTATTAGTGGCCACGGCCTTGAGAGGATGGAACAATTTTTTTTAGCCCACCATACGAAGTTTAAACCACGTTCCCAAAGGGCTAGCATTCTAAAATTCAGTACCAGCATTTGTGGTGAAATTCTAAAAGGGTTTGCCAAAAATCGATCCCAAGTTTTGGGCAAAAAAGGTCCAAATCGAGTTTTTGGGCCAATGGACCGAAAAGGTGTGGTACCATCCTAAAACTTGGTTATGGCATTCTAGGCAATATTACGAGACCGCTGGAGAATCTTTTTTCAATTTTGTCAACTCGTGACCGGGTAACTGCGAAAGAGGGATTTTTTTAAAAGTGGAGACTTAGGAAACATTTTGAGAATTTGAATTCTATGAGGTTTTGACCACATTCACCTAAATACCATGCTAAAATGATAAGAGAGAAGTGGAGACTTAGAAATTTTAATTTTATATCAGTAAATCTTTTAAGATTTCCTGGTGCAACCGTGGTCCGAAATGACCTTCATAAGGTCGTTCCGGGTCGTTGTTCTTCCTCTTCGTAAAATCGCAAAGGAAGAACAACATAAACAAAAGTACATAAAACATTTATTAACTTATATCTATAATTATCACCTTAATCAGCTTATTAATTTACAAATATGGTTGACTCAGAGGGCGAAAGAAGTCCTAACAACATCGAGAACAAACAAGATGAGGAAATAACAAGCAATATTTCAAACCAGGCTGAGGTTAGCCTCAGAAGGGAAAAACGACCTCTTGAGGAGGAAGAAAGTAAAAATACACCTGTAAAAAGGGCAAAAAAGTTCTACTTGCCCGAATTAAAGGACCTCGGTGAAGAGTGGTCGCTCCAGACGGAATTGGCGAATTTCTTTCAGGAAAGGTGCCACAAACATTTATCTGATAAGGAACTAGAGCAGTTCTTGGCTACACCTGTACCAAGTAACATCGACCAACCTGTAAAATTGGACCCCTTTATGAGGGTGTTGCTTGAGAAAAAAGCACAAAACAAGATAATCAGTGTAGTTGAAGAAATGTAAAAATTTCATTAAAAACTGTTTCAGATTATGGGACCGCTAGGAAAAGCATGAAGTTCTGTACAAGGTTTTCTGCAAAATGATAATAATGTTGAATTAGACCCAGAAGAAATGGTCGACCTATTAAATGCATCTGTGGTTTTGTTAGGTCAAGCCATTAACAAAGTTTCTTATGAACGCAGATTAACCATACTCGCCACGATTTCAGATGTAAAGAGTGCAAAACGTCAATTAAAGAACAACGTGGATGTTATAACAAAGGAACCAAACTTACTTTTTGGGGAAGAGTTTCAAAAACAAATGAAATCTTTAACTAAAGCTCAAGGATCTGCAGAAAAACTATTTTCATCAAACAAGCCGAAGCATCGAAGGGGGGCATTCTGGCCCTTTCCATCAGGCTTCTTCAACAATCAACCACGAAACACTGGGGGAGATTTGTCATCAAAATATCAACGTAGTGGACTATTTAGCAACAAAAGAGGTAAGTGATTTTCTTCAAATAAACACAAAATATCAGTGGGATCCACAAAATCTAAAACATGTTCATCCAAGCCTAAAAAGATTGTTTCCTACATTAGCAAAATTGCCTTTTCAGCAAAAAATGCTTGAAAACTACGTTTTTTCCACAAAAATTGGAGAATAATAACATCAGACCCAGTGGTTCTGGACATAGTAAAGGGCTGGAAGCTACTGCTGACAAGCAGACCTCACCAGGTGAGGGAGCCAAGTTACATCTCAATGTCACAAGAGGAACAGGTCATTGTAAAAAAGGAGGTACAAGCAATGTTGACGAAAGACGTCATCAGAGCTGTCCAGCCAACAGCAGGACAGTTTCTCTCCACAATTTTTGTGAGACCAAAAAAAGGGGAAAAATAATTTTGCCCGATAATCAATCTAAAACGACTAAACCAACATATGCCTTATGTCCACTTCAAAATGGAGGGGATGAAAAATGTGATAGACCTTCTAAATCCAGGGGATTACATGATAAAACTAGACCTAAAGGAAGCATATTGGCACATTTCCATACACCCTGAGTCAAGAAAATATCTACATTTTCAGTGGGAAAAGAAACTTTACGAAATGCTAGTGTTTGGGGTAGGAATTGGGACCAAGGATTTTCACAAAATTAATGAAGGTCCCCCTCACAGTGCTAAGGAGGTTGATAATAACAATAATAGCCTAATTGGACGATCTGCTACTGATAGGCAGGAAAAAGGAGGAAGCCCTGAAAGCAAGGGATTCTGTGATTTTTCTCTTATCAAACCTGGGTCTCACTATAAACTGGGAAAAATCTGTATTACAACCCACTCAAAAGATGGAATTTTTAGGGATGATAGTGGACAGTGTCAAAATGGAGATATCGCCCCTACAGAGAAAATCCAAAAATTAAAATAACTTTGCAATCAAACCCTTGTAACCAATCGGCACAGTCTGAGGGACTTAGCCAGCCTGATAGAAAAACGCACACTTACTCATTGCCTTGGGACAAGTGGATACTGTGGTGTCAACCACGGAAAGTGGATCCCACTGATGTCTCTATTAAATGTATTTTAGATTTTCTAACTGTACTGTATAAAAGAGGGCTGCAGTATAGAACAATTAATGTATATAGGTCTGCAATTTCATTGCTCCACAAACCAATTGATAAAAAGTCAGTGGGACAACATATAGATGTGTGCAGCTTTATGGTTGGTGTTGACAACCTACGTCCACCAACCCTAAAATTCTGTGCTATATAAAAGTGGGAATAGTAGTAACATTTTCAAAGGAAATGGGGGAAGATGAAAATTTAAATGATAAAGGTTTAACCTTAAAAACAGCCATGTTACTAGCTCTTACAGGCATGAAAAGATGCTCTGATTTGCACTTACTTGATGTCAGATACATGGCTGTGGGAGAAAATAAAATATGTTTTCATTTAGCAGAGAAACCCAAACACTTCAGGAAACAGGGGGAAAAACCAGAACTAATAGTGTACCTGGCTTCAAGAAACTGTTAAAGCCTACCTCGAAAGAACAAAACCCTGGCGGGAAGAAAACATGGAACACAAATTGTTTGTTAGTTTTGTTAGACCTCATAAAGGAGTAACCCCAAGTACCATTGGAGCAGGGAATCTACTTGGCAAAGATTCTATCATAACCCTATCTCCGAAGGCTTAAGGACGATTCAAAAAACCTTATTAAGTTAGTATGGTAGCTTTGAGCAGAGGAAAAACAACGGCCCGGAACAACCTTATGAAGGTCATTTCGGACCACGGTCGCACGAGGAAATCTTGAAAGATTTACTGATATAAAATTCCAGAATTTTATCAGCGCGCCGTGTGCAATTAAGTTCAGATTTTATATCAGAAAATCTGAGAGATTTTATGGTGCCACCCACTTAACCCGACAGTAGTTAACATGATGCTTTAATTTTATTTTAGGGTCATATCGTGGCAATCGCTACAATTACAAGCGATAATTTACACATATATATAGATACATAATATTGACAAGAAAGAAAATTGTCAACAACAGAAATACTTATGTGTTATTATTTATTAGTTAGTACTATAAAGGCAATACACAATTCAACATAGGAAAATATTTTTTATAAAATAATCTTATAAAAATATAATGACTCTCAAATCAAATTATTAATGTTATAATGACAATACACAATTCAACAGAAAAAGATTTTATAATGAAAGAATCTTATAAAAAGATAATGAATAATAAAGAAAATATATTCTTATCTATCTTATGTTACATTGTTCTATTCTCTAGTGCTTTATAACATCATCTAGTAAAAACCATGGATTTATAAAACTTATAGTAATA
>JAULBZ010001863.1:0-18557 GCA_032360805.1 Neoturris breviconis
CTTTTTGCCTAATTTGAAATTCTGAATTTTTGCACAAAATTCACCTTGTCTCAAATATTTACGTGAGGGATTGTAGCCTGAGCTCCAGTCCCAAACTACAAGTAACAGTACTACTTGTTGTAGTTTGGGACTGGAGCTCAGGCTAAGTTTACCGCGAAAGTCTATTCCTGCGAAATATCCGAAAAGTAGTGACCGCAAAAGTTTAATACTGCAAAAAAGGTATTGGCGCTATTGATATGAAAATGAGAACTTCTTGCACTGCAAATACCGTAAAGTTCCGAATTAGCGTGGCGCTTACTTTTAAAATTAGTAGCTTCTGAGAACGCTTACATTCGGATTGCGCTTAGTTTTAGATCGCGCGTATTATTGGATGTTTTCAATAGAGAAAGAATACTACAATCATATTTATATCATATTATATTTTTAAGGATATTGAGTTTTTTTCCTCAGCAACAGAGAAGAGGATTGTTGATGATATTATCTTGTTTGTTCTACTGTAGCTACGATTATGATTGATAAAGACATTTATTATTTATTCCCTGTTCTCCTTATATGCATTACAATTGAAAACTAGACTCATCCATGCGTGAACAATCTCGCTTTCAATGCGTTTTCGGAAAAGCAAGGCCCTGGGATCGAGATGTAAGACTTAAGGGTGAGACCCGGGGCCCTATTTGTGACTAAGACCCGGGATCCGTATTTTACAGGCCAGATCTGCGAAATATTTTCCAAAAGGTGAAAAAAACCCAAAGTTATGAAGACCGTATTCATTTAACGATTACAAAAGCACGATTTAAAGCCACAAAGTCTTTGTAACTCGTTAGGGTCTTCATGTAATCGCCACCTAAGTTTGATTGCTTTTTCGACGTCACAACCTGGTGAATTATACTGAATACATCAAGGTAAAGAAGTTTAACTTCTTACTATTCAAAAACTTGTTCAAAGTCAGCAGTAAAGACGCTAGCACAACGTCGAAGGGGTTGTTCATAATAACCCACAAGGTATAGTAAGGAATTCTTGTGACATTTGTATTGATATCCTTTCTAAAAAGACTTTTGGAAGTATGTAACTATTGTGTCAGCTTCAAAAGTTAAGGACCATCTCAAAAATTCGTTCCCAGGGGGAAGAGCGTTGAATCAACGATCTTGCAATTGATTGGTTATTTCGTACCGAAGAGACCAATCAATTGCAAGCTCGTTGACTTAACATTCTTTATCGTAGAATTCATGAAGCTCAATCGCTATTTAAATAGGGAATGGCACATTTTGTGAGGATATTAACAAGTAATAACTAACGATAATTAGCGATAACTAACAAGAAATTATCGCTAGTTATCGCTGATAAAATCCTGTTCAACGATATCAAGTTATCGAAACAAAATGAAATGCGCATATATATACATATATATTTATCTAAAATAAGATTACGAAGAATTCCCATAAATTATAATATTTATCAGGGTTTGAAATCAGAAATATAACCACGGCAGAGAAGAGATTTTTGAGAGCTCGATGATCACCCCTCTACTGTGATCGTTTGCTCTGATCTCAAACACGGTACATAACGTTTTTTTTTTACAGAAAAATGAATGTTCATATAGGTAAGTCTATATAACTTCATATAAGTATGTCCTTAACGATGGAATGTACACGTGATCTGACGGAATGTACACGTGATCTGACGATGGAATGTACTTGTGATCGATATATACATAACATCTGTGCAGTCAATGATCTTTGAACATTTGTCGTCTTAATCCATTATTATTGCGATTAATCCATTCGCTGGAAAAGCATTATGTTTCACGTCAAACTTCCATACTTTTTATTCCACTCATCAAACTTTCCTAAATGTTCAGGAGAGACACTTGGTCTTATTGTGCTCATTGCCTCAATAAAATCGCCAATATTTATTCCTCGCACCTATTAAAAATAAACGTCACTATAATACTAACAAAAGGGTTCAACCACTCTTTAGTAATGGGAATCTATTGACAAATCCTAAACATTGAACGACGGTAGAAAGAGTTTTACAGAGAAACGAATGAGAGTGAATAACATTGAAATCTCATGATTGTTCACACATCGCAAGTGCTACACTATTACCTTATCTGCTGGCATAGTTTTTATCTGCTCCGGACTCAGCTCTAAAAAGAAAATAATGTGATAGTCTTCTCCAAATGTAGGTTCCTCACAGATACAAAATATCAACAGAACATGCAATTCAACGTCAGCACAAGTATAATGTAGTAACGAAGCAAGTTGCCCATGTAGTAAATAAATTTTGTGGCCACATCTTGGTACATTTTTAGGGAGAAATAATAAGCGAATGGAATAGATACTTACTTCTTATAGGCATTAATGCTGCGTCTCTTGAGAGAGCAGCTAAATCACTACCAGAATAATGATGGGTTCGTCTACAATAGAAACGACGCACGAGTAGAGACAGATACTTTAAGAGAAATGTTTAATACCTATCGTGCCAGTATGGTATAATAAAAGTTTCACAGGACTCAGGGTCGCAAACACAATAGTTTGACTTTAAGAGAAATGTTCAATACCTATCGTGCCAGTATGGTATAATAAAAGTTTCACAGGACTCAGGATCTCAAACACAATAGTTTGACTTTAAGAGAAATGTTCAATACCTATCGTAACAGTAGGTATAATAAAAGTTTCACAGGACTCAGGATCTCAAACACAATAGTTTGACTTTAAGAGAAATGTTCAATACCAATCGTGACAGTAGATATAATGAAAGTTTCATATGACTCAGGATCTCAAACACAATTGTTTGGTAATCCAGTCGTGTTCATTTTTATTAATTACAAAGATACAAAGATTGGAATTGAGGATGGTGAAAACTAAAAATGATGTAAATGGTCCTGGGATCGAGGTTGAGAAGATGTTACCTTGCAATTTCGTCATAGTCTCGATCTGATAACGATAAAGTGGGGTGTTTTGTTAAGATTTTCTGTACAATTTCACGCCGTGTCTAGATAAATAAATCACTCAATATTAGCCTTTATAGGTAACGTTATCAGTACTTAATTTGAAGATACTCTCCCGTACCTAATTGTAGGCCAGGGGTCTGCATAAAATCCGAATGGGGGAGGA
The DNA here is from genome assembly GCA_032360805.1 of Neoturris breviconis. Classification (NCBI taxonomy): domain Eukaryota; kingdom Metazoa; phylum Cnidaria; class Hydrozoa; order Anthoathecata; family Pandeidae; genus Neoturris; species Neoturris breviconis. The sequence goes on from JAULBZ010001863.1 coordinate 3,117, forward strand.
TGTTTTTTTAGTTCAAACGCTTATAAAATCCGAACCAAATAAAGGAAATAGGCGGTGCTTTTTTACCAAAACAGGAATTTACCCTCTCCCTACAATTAGGCACGGGAGGGTAGCTGACTAAAAATACATCCCTTGATGTGATAAAAATAATCATTATTCAGAACTCTTTGAAAGTTGTCGAGAGATCAGGTCAAGCCAGAATATAACCGATGGACCTCACCTGTGGAATGGTGTTTTTTGAGTATTGTTGAAAACTAAACTAAAAAACACCCCTCCACAGATGATGTCCATCAGTTATACACAGACTTGTATCTGAAAGAAGGGTGTTGTTTCAGTGGAGCAATATTTCATTGGTTCATTCCTTCGTTCATTTTAATATATCTTGCTATAAATATTTTACTAAAATTAGCAAACTATTGAGACAATAAATTTTGTGAATAATTTCTACCATCTATTTTCATGAAAGTATAGAATTTTATACTCAAAACAGTATTAGAAATAAATGAGAAAGGGTAATTATAGAAAGCGGTCAAAATAAGAGCAAATAATCAACGAGGATGAGTTTTTAACATAGCTGAATATATGCCCATATCTCCCTCCTCCATAATGATTATTTACTTTATTTCAACTACTGGAAATATATTTTTGCAATTTGACCATTTCTATCTGTAATGATGCCAGGTATCAACAAAACGTACTTACTTCAGGATCTGGGAGAGGAACTTGAACTCTTTTTACAAGTCTCCTAGAATAACAATGGTAACTAGGTTGCTGAATATGTTGCATCATATATGTGTATGCTTTTTCCCAGCTTCTTTCTCCTCATAGAGGATACAAACTCCAATCTACCTGGTCTGACACACTTTACAGGGGATCAGGTAGACGGCAGCGCCCGAGCGTGGTATTGAACTGGAAACATTCGACCTAACTCAAATTAGATTTAGCACACCAACATATCAATATTATTTACATACACACATTATACGTCAGTGTTTAAAATAGTGTATTTATTATGATGGTAAAGTTTCAGTTCAAATAAACAATTAGAACACCTTTTCAAGGTAAAATTATACATTTCATTAGGATTTCATGTCCTTATTAAGTTGATAAAGTCTCAGGTCAAATAAACAATTGGAACACCTTTATCAAGACATAATGATATTAAATCACTGTGAGGGAGAGCAGTGAAATTTCATATCATAGCCTGAAGCAATGCTCAAAAGACACTCCTCCACAGTGGATATAAATTAGATACACACATTATAAATACTTCATAGCATTAGGTATAAACTAAATAATAATATAATTTAATTAAAAGCTTTATAAAATATATTATTATTGTGCGAGATATGAATTGGATACACACATTATACATCATAGCATATTATATAATATAATTTAGTTTTATAAAATGTTATTGTGATGTTATGTTCAGTGGAACCATTAAAGATAAGTATATTAAACATAATATTTAGTTTAACATAATATGAATAGAAACATGGTATCTATTAGCAGTAATAAACTATTGTAAAGTAAAGGCGGTTGTCATCATCTGTTAATAAAATTAAAAAAAAATAAGGAAATAGAAGATTACATATTCATTAAAACAAGATATTCTTTTATTAAAAAACTCTTTGTTGAATTGTGTATTGTCATTGTGTTTCTAATTTGAATGTGAGTCATTAATGTTATAAACATTTATACTCATGATGGTAATTAATTGGCCCTAAAGTGAATACACATTAACACACATTAATATTTATTTCAAAATTGAAGAAAATGGAGACTTCAGTTCTTGAAATGTTAAAAATCGTTATTTATTATAATTTTTATCATCTCAAAAAATTGAGGAGAGAGCTTCCCCAAAATACAACAAAATGGCTGCCAAAAAAGATTCATGGTCAAAGTTTCATAAAAAAGTCAATTTTCAAATATTTATAAGTCCAAAGGTAATTCTGATCAAATCCTTATAAACAGTGTAAAAAAATCAAAAAAATTCTAAGTCAACAAAAATCATGGATGAATGTGGTCAAAGTCTCATAGAAAAAGTATTTTTCAAAAAATAATTAAGTCTAAGTCTGACTCTGGTCAGATCCTTATATGAATTCAAAAAATATCTAAGTCAACACATGAAAAAATCAAATTCTCAAAAAATATTTGGCCAGCGGTACCACAGTACCGCACCTTTTTGGTCCATTGGCCCGAAAATACAATTTGGATCCTTTTTGCCTGGGACCGAGTGGACGAAATTGAAACATTTTTGGTGAGTCCTTCTAGAATATCGCCATGAATGCTGGGACTGAATTTCAAAATGCTAGCCCTTCAGGAACATAGTCTATTAAGAAAAGCAGGCCGACGCTGCAGGTCGACACCAAAGGTGATAGCAATAGCCCATCCAAAATTTGTTTGTTGGCCTAAAAATCGGAATTAAATTACCATAATTAATACCTCAAAGCAGCATCATCTAATTCCCATGGTCTATTTGTTGCTCCCATTACTAAAATTCTTTCATCCACATCACTTATTACCTGTCGATGGAAATGACATATAGTAAAGGTGAACAAAGCGAATTCATATATTTGGGTATGCGCTATTTGGTTTGTTTGGTTATAATTGAAATTACACATGTCTAGATATATTTCGCAGGCTAATTGATCAGCTAATTCGCTTTGTGGAAATCTAGCTTTAAAGGAACTAACAAACAACATATGACTAGCTCGAGTACATATGACTAGCTCGAGTACATAATATGACTAGCCCGAGTACATAACTCTTTTTCTGAATAATGTAATTAGACTACCTTAACCTGTATATAGTCTGGGATGTTTTTAACCAGTATACCTGGGGTGGGGATTAGGAAATAGTAGACTTCCTCCATAAAATCTGATCTTCTAAAGGTATGGAAAAGAAACAAAGGTTGTAGATATGACACATCAGAAGAAACTGAATCCTGTGTACATTATACAAAAAATTTGTGTGAACAAAATGACAGTAAACATGATTTCTATTATCTGTGACATGAAGAATAAAACTTTGTTTACAAAATGGTATGCATTTCCAGTAAGACAATAGAAGAAATGATTCTCTTCACATACAATGTTCTATTTATTTGTGTGTCAACAAATTCGGGGGATTGTATTTTAAAGATTAAAAACTCACCCCGTCAAAACCAACAAGAAATTCTGTTTTTAACCTTCTAGTTGCTTCGTTTTCGCCATCTTTACGTTCACTAAGTATGGAATCGATTTCATCTAAAACATGTAAATATTCAAACATTATACATCGTGAAGATTCTGAAAAACCTTCAGTTATTTACTTTCATGTATTTAAAAACAACAAACTTAATGACACATTTTTAGCTTTCCCCTGAATAATACATTTATATAAGCAACAGTACAGTGTAAACCAAGTATAACAAAATAAACGTTTGAAATTGATGCTGATTTTTGAAGTTGACTTATTTTCAGAGGTCGACTGAATTACGTAGCGAGCACATAGACTTAACATTTATGCATGACACAGAAGCTATTCATTTTGTGTGTAAATAGTTATACAGTGATGTGTGATGCTTAAGTAATACTAATGTTTGGGCAAATTTCATCCTGGTGATGCTTATAAAGGTGATACTTATAAAACAAACTACTACTGACTGTGACAAATGTGTCTCTGAACTAATTAGGGAAAGATTTAAGGATTTAAGATAGACAAATAATATGTTAGAATTAGAGATGAAATGCTTTGGAAAATTTCTTACCAATGAAAATTATTGCTGGTTGTAATTCTCTGGCAACTGCAAACATTGCTCGAACCATTTTCTCTCCTTCCCCAATCTGTTATATTTAACCATATAAGAAGATCATTATTATTCTCGTAAGGTTAACTGATCTCAATGAAACAAGAAAAGCACGCACATAAGTATATTCATTACACATTCATTAAACTTAGCTACAAAACAGAAAAAAACAAATCTTATCATTACCACACTGTGAGCACTGGCTGAATCACTAGATCACGATTCATGTAACCATATGTTAATTACCGGACGTTTAATTGGGCGTTATTTTTTTTTTTTTTACTAGTGATAAAATTGTATTTCCCAGACAAACCAAGTCAAAGTAGATTTACATAAATAGCCTGTTTATATAGCATATATATATATATATATTATATGGCTGCTACAAGTATAGCTATCCTCAGCTACGTTGTAATATTCTAATATGGTAACTATTATAACATAGTTGAAGAAATGGAGAAGACTCAGTTTGGTCTTCTTGTCACCTCAGCGATTGTTTCATCTACAATGTCAATTTTGCTCAGAGACCGCGAGCCTCTTAACATTAATCTAATTAATGCAAAGTTTAAAGCATTATTTATGCACAACTGTACAATACTTTTTTCAACTTTTCGTTTTGTTGAAATCATCCCTGCAAATGGGCGTTAATTGCTCGTTTAATTGAAAAATAAAAAGAACAAAAAACAATCAAAGGTATGGTATTGAAAGTAGCCCACCAAACCAAGTGAAAGTAAACCTAAGCGCTAAATATGATTTGCATACACACATTATACGTTAGTGTTTGGAATATGTCTTTATTAAGATGGTAACGTTTCAGTTCAAATAAACATTTGGAACACCTTTTTCAAGGTAAAATTATGTCAGGTCACTGTGGAGGAAAATAGTGAAATTTCATATCCAGGATAAACACCCAAATTTTACATGGCATTACAAATTGAGTTGCTTTATAAGTGTACCAAATTTCATGCCATATGTATTAGTAGTTCGCAAATAAGAGGCAGTTGTCATTTTACAATATATTACAGACCAAAGACCTGATGATATTGATGACATCATAGCAGGTGCCAGTGATGTCATGTCAAAGTGTTTGTATTGAGTTGTTCTATAAGTGTACCGAGTTTCATGTCATGGCTAGGTCAAATGTGGTCAAGGTCTCATAGAAATAAAAATATCAAAATAAATTCTAAGTCCAAATGTGATTGTGGTCAGAGTCTCATAGCTTAAGTTTTGGGTATAACGTTTGAGTAGTTAAAAGTGATCATTTGTGGTCTCTAGTTTTGATAAAAAATCCCTTTTTTGCCAATACTTGGTCCAGAGTGGACCAAATCGAAAAGAAACTGGCCAGCAGTCTTTTAATAATGCCTACAATGTCATGACCCATTTTGTCCAAAGTTCAGCCTCAAGTAGACAAAACCAAGAAATGCTTGGGGAAATATCACCTCGAATGCTAGTACCAAATATTAAAATGGTAGTACTTCAGAAACATGGGCTAAAAAAGGTGGGTTGCTGCCACCACCACAAAGTGATAGCAATAGCCTATCCAAACTTTGTTTGGTGAGCTAACATTCAATGGCCTCAATGCATATTTTGAACAGAAATTGTCAAAAATTGTTTTTTCAGATAATCTTATACAAAAATCAAGATAAATTTTACGAATTATGACGAATTCTCAACACTACAAGTTAATGCAGAAAACAAAAAGAAAAATGGCTTTTTGTCTAAAGTTGAAATTTTAATTTTTACAAGAGTTTTACTTTGTCTCAAGTATTTATCAGCGTGATATTCCAAATGTCTTACCCATTTAGATGTTAGAGAAGCAGCACTAATATTAAAAAAGACAGCATTAGCTTCTGTAGCAACAGCTTTTGCTAGTAAGGTCTTTCCATTCCCTGGAGGTCCAAACAATAATAAACCACGAGCAGGTGCACGAAGACCAGTAAATAACTAAATTCAAAGAGTTTTTTAAAGTTAACTTGGACATTCAAAATCATTGTCATGATTCAGTTATTTCTACAATAATAGATCTTTGAAAAAACTATTCTACAAAATTAAAATTAAAACAAATCCGAGTTTTTAAATGCTTACTTATTGATTTATCTTTGCATAACAACAACACTTGTTTGCATAGTCAACATCATTCATAATTTTCCTATGAAACATCCTCAAAATCCTTTAATTCAAATACTTGCTAATTGAATTATTGACCCCCATGTGATAAAATCGTAAATTCTTAGTTCCCTCGATTATAAAAAATATTCTTACCTCCGGTCTAAGTGCCGGTAATATTACAATCTCATGTAAAGTTTGTTTCGCATTTTCCATACCACCTAAAAAATAAAGTTGAATTATAAGTCACAAAGCACACAAATCAAGCACACATAAAAGACCTTTTGGTGAACAAATGTTTTACTTCTTTAATTTTTTCACTCTTAACATGTCCTTCTTCTTCAAATAGGCACATAAAATAATAATGACTAACCTATATCATCAAATGAAACACCTCTTCCTCTATAAAAACAAAATGCTAACATTATACAACGCTCAAAATAACGCATCACCTGTGGAGGAGTGTTTTTGAGTACAGTTTTCAGCTTTGAAGCTAAAACTGTACTCAGAAAGCACTCTTTTGCAGGTGATGTCTGATCGTTGAGGTTTGTTATACAACAGTGTTTGAAATAACAGCAAATAATCACCTTGGAGGAGTAATATTTGAGCATTATCTTCAGACTTTATATCCTTAAACTATGCCCATGAAATAACTAAACACTAAAACACTTTCCAAACTGGTTTTAACATACCAGTAAGCTTTTAAAATTATGTTTAGGCAATGAAATCAAGGTTGTCTCAATTGCTTTTGGAACTAATCTTGTTTGGTCCAACTAAATCTATTTTATAAGCATCAGCTTTGTTGTTTAAAGTTTTCAAAACGCAACCTTATTTATTGCTTAGTTGTTGCTTATTTCAGAACCAGGTGCGAGCAAATCAGACCAAGATGGTGTCTGCTTAGATGAGACTGATTTACTTTGCAGTGAAAGGACTGATATAGAAATTGATATTGTAATTGAAGAAAGCTATATTTTTAGCTAAATGCATTGAAATGTACTTCTTGCTTTTAATTTTAGACTATTAAGTGTTGCCTACAAGTGTTGCCTATAAAAGTCTTTTAAAAGTGCTGCTTATAAAAGTGTTGCTTATAAAAGTGTTGCTTATAAAAGCGTTACTTATAAAAGTGTTGCTTATGCAAATGTTGTTTATAAAAGCGTTGCTTATAAAATAATTACCTTCAACTTACAACTTCACTTTGTATTAGTATACAAAACAGTGGTCAAAATAAGAGCAAATACTCACTGTGGAGGAGTGATTTTTGTAGACTGAAGCTGTGCACAAGAATCACTCCTCCACAGTTGATTATTTGCTGTTATATCGAAGCTGTGCACAAGAATCACTCCTCCACAGTTGATTATTTGCTGTTATATCAACCAAAAGAATTCAACTTACTTCTCGACAACTTCATTCAGTATAAGATTTGCATGTTTAGAATCAACATTTTTTAGGTTTGAAATTTTTTTTGCTTGATCCTCAGATGGTTCTTTTGGACCAGTTCTTTTAGCACTAGTTCGACTTCTAGACGTACTTCCAGCAGGAACAAATGGAGGCTAGTAAAGAGATTGTTTAGGAAATGAAAAGTGATAGACATTTTATTAATAACTGCACTAGATATAGAGTATCATGCTAGTTAGTTCTGAAGCTAGTAAGTTTATTTATTATTTTAATTTAGAAGACAAGATACCTTAGTTGTCGTAGTTTTTGGAACATTTGTTTTAGTTCTTTTAGTGACTGGGTTATATTTTGTAGATGATTCACCAGGTACGCCATTTGTTGGTTTTTGTGACGTCTTACCAGATGGTGTTTTACTTTCTTTTGATGGCAGATTATCATATTTAGTAGATGATTTCATTGATTTATCATGACCACCATTTTTATCGATTTGTTTTTCCTTTTCCAGTTTTTCACTTTCAATGACAATTGCTAAAATAAAAATTATGGAAAATGTATTCCATGATTCAGCAAGGTATTTTTGGTGAAACACAATATAATTTATTTAAATATTCTTTTACTGTCACTTTAAAGGATAGAATGCAGGCTTCTTTGTAAAAAACAACAATTATCCTACTAGAAACCCAGAAGTACTTTTAAAAATCTATCTGCTGTACTGTAAAGTCCCTATTTTTTTTAAAAAAATCCCCCTGTTCTATAAAAACCCTTGGAAATACATTTTTTAATAAATGCCCCATATCTCCTAAAAATATCAATTAATAAAGAAATGTTTGAATAAGCATGGAACATGTAACAAAGCTTCTTTAATAAACGATGGTGAAGAGTAATTATATAAAGAAAAATCAAAGGTATGGTATTGAAAGTAGCCCACCAAAACCAAGTGAATGTTAAACCTTATTAAAGGGTAAAGTCCAATAAACAATTGAAACACCTTTATCAAGGTAAAATTATGTCAAGTTACTGTGGAGGAGAGTAGTAAAATTTCATATCAAGGATAAACACACAAACTTTACATAGCATTAGGATTTCATGACCTTATTAAGTTTCAGATCAAATAAACAATTGGAGCACCTTTAACAAGGTAAAATTATGTCAAATCATTGTAATATTTCATATCATAGCTTCAAACATAATTTCTTGACAGTGAATATGAATTGCATACACACATTATACATCATACATCATTACACTAGCATTATTATACTATGTATAATAAAGCAAACTTTAACTTATATTATATATGTTGTGCTATTGGACTATAACATACAAGTACATTAAACACAATTACAGTTCATAAAACATGGTTTCTATTAACAGTGAACTTGTGAGATTTAACTATATATACATAACATCTAATAAAAGGTGGTTCTCATCATCTGTTGTAAAATTTAAATATAAATATAATAAATATAACAATGCAACAGAAGAATGTATTTTCTTAAATTAATTTCATTTTATCATAAAATAATTTTTACTTCTAATTGCCGATGGGAATAATTAAATATAAATTAACCAAACTTTCAAGCTTCCCAAAATCAAAATGGAGACTTCCATTCTTAAAATTTTAAAAATTATTTTATACGGTTATGGTCAAAGTCTCATAGAAAAATTATTAGGAGAAAAAATTCAAAAAAAATATAAGTCAACAAAAATCATAAATTGATCATTTTCGTGAATGTGCTCAAAGTTTCACAGAAATTAAAAATATCGATAAAAGTCCAAATGTGACTCTGGTCAAACCCTTATAAACAGAATTCAAAAAATTTCCGAGTCAACAAAAATCATAAATTGATCATTTTGGTAAATGTAAATCAAATTTTCGAAATTTTTTGAAGTTTCCACTATTGAAAAATTCCCTTTTTTTGCCAATACTCAGTTCCAAATTGACGAAATTGAAAATAAATTTGCCAGCAGCCTTGTAATATTGCCTAGAATGCTATAACCAAATTTCAGGACGGTACCACATGGTTCCATTCCACGGTTCCATCGGACCAAAAATGTAATTTGGACCCGTTTTGCCCAAAACTCGGGACCGTACATACGAATTTTAAACATTTTTGTTAGCCCTTCTAGAATATTGCAAAAAATGCTGGTATATACCCAATTTCAAAATGCTAGCACGTAGAGAACATGGTCTAATAATAAAAGCAGGCCGACGCCACAGATGCTATGAATTTCAATCAAGTGTTTTATCAAAGTAGTTCATATCAAAGGAAATTACAATCAAAGCTACCATTTCACAGCCCAGTTTTCAGCTATTAACGTGGGCAAGCTGGTAAGCGTTGTTGTTTCATTTTTTGCAGTCATTTTCAGGCATTGTTCTTAGGCTTTTAGTTCTTGTCTAGGCTGCCTCACTTCAAGTTTTTCACTGTTTTTAGTCTAGTCAGGTATGTTGCAGGAGAGGCACCTCTCCACACTTCTTGTTTGCTTTTTCATGTGTGTTGAAGGAGAGGCACTCCTCGACACATCTTATTTGTTCATCTGCGTTAAGGAAAAGACACTCCTCCACACATCTGTTTTCGCAGCATGTGCTGATGAGTGTCTCTTCCACCATTTATTTTGATTATGTGTAGAGAAGAAGCACTCCACCATATCTCTCTTTTCAGTGTGTGCTGGAGAACAGCACTCCTCCACGCATAAATTTTATAGACATAATTTAAAGTAACAATCTGTATTATTCTTTATAGCTTGAATCCCAACCATACTACCTTATATGCAAATATATTGTGGTTACAAACAATCTAAGGGTGTTACATGCTGGTAATGCAACACTGCTGCTGCAAAGTAATAGTGTTTTTCAGGCTAAAATATTGGCCAGCGGTCTCATAATATTGCCTAGAAATAAGATTTGAAAGAAAAAATATATCCATAGAGTTATTAGACAGGCACTTACTAAGCTCAGTTATTCTTGTTTGTGCATGTTCAAGATTACCCTGCATCTTCTCCTGTAGTTTTCGAGCTCTGTCATAATCATCACCTAAATAAAAACAAAAAGCAAATTAGATTCAGCAACTCTTATGACCATGGGTTTGCAATGGTTTTTTTGATGTTGACAGAAATTTTAAAACATCTTCTGATAATAACTAAAACATAATCCAAACAATTGCAGAGCTTGAAATATTCTGTTATCACTTCACAAAGTAATCATAGCCAAGTAATGAAGTTTTTGTGAATGTATAAACGATTGTTTAAAAAACTAATATTACATCAATACCTAGTTGTTGTTCAAATGATTACTATATACCTGGTTCATTTAGTTTTACACTGATACCTTGCTTCAGTTCATGCATACCATTTTCGTATAAATTAACAGCTTTATTGTGTTCTCTAAGACCAGCTTCTACAAATAACATATTAATTACATTACTTTATAGACATTGTTTACTCAACCGAACCATGAAAGCATTATGTTTTATAAATATGTTTTTCGATTTTACAAAAGTGGATGAAGATATACTGAAGTGATAAATGACTTGTTCATGCTGACAATTCTATGTTTTTTGTAAGCTTTTGCTCTCTTCAAGTGAGCATTATCACAATGACAAATTACAGTTTGGCTTAAGTTTAACAATGTAACAAAGATGTGTTAAATCAAAAAAAACTCTAAAGGCATCGAATTAAGGATGGTCACGCTCAATTAAAATATAAATATTTTTTTTATAAGAAACCAAAAAACGTTTTGTTGCAAGAGTTTGTTAATATTTTCGACATTTTTCTACCAAACGTTTCTTATTTATTTTTTTATTTTTGCAGTTGCAAACAAATGGGTAAAACAGAAAAAAGGAAAATTTAGTGATACAAGACAAGAAAGATACGGAGGAACAAAAAAAAAACTATGGTACAAAGTGGTAAAATCTATTCTAGTAAAATAGCTTCAAAGCCATTAACATCGTTTAAGTTGATGTAGTTGTCCGTACCATCATTGTATTTGACTCTGTCATTGTAAGGTATAATCATGTCGAGCTGAAACTCAAAAGGTGTAATTCGGCAAACACTTTTACACTGGTCTACTTGACACTGTTAAAGTATCTATCTGACACTTCTTAGTTCACTTTTATGGTGTCAAGTTGATACCATGAAAGAATCAGTTTGATCTTAACATGGTTTCTGTTAAAAATATTTAATGTCGATATTTAAAGTGTAGAACTGACGCAACACTGCCCATGTAACACTCAACCTTATTTTGACGTATATGTCTAGTCAATATCTAAATCAACGTTTAGATATCGGCTGCTTATTGACATACATTAGCTTTTATTTTTTAGACACCGATTCGTCAACTTTTCTCTGACAAAGAGTCTGTTTGCTGAAAACAAGTTGAAAACGTTGTTCTAGCGTCTTTATGTGGAATTAGAACAGATTTTTTCCCACTGGAAAGAGACAACTGTTTTGATTCGAAGTTTAACAAGCCTCCAATTAAAAAAAACTTTGTATGCTGGTACAAAATTTAGATGAATTTTAATGGAGGGGCAATAGCTCATCAAAACTTTGTTTGGTGGGCTAAAAATTACAAACATATAGCTGTGAATTGTAGCTACCTAGTGTACCAACAGGTGACACATGGCGTCTCAAGAAGAACAGCAATCTCCGTTATTAACATTATATTTATACCTTCAATCTCATCCAATTCCAAAGCACTAGAAAGAAATCGATAAGCTTGTTTATGATGTTTCCGGACTTTCAAAATCTTTTCTGGTACCCTTTCTTTCTCTGCCATAATTTAATGACTGTAGCATAGAGTATAATATCTGAAAACAGAATGAAAAAAATATATATACTATGTATAACATATATTATTTCTAATAACGGTAGTTTTTTTATTAAAATAATTATTTTTATATTTCCTAATCACATAGGGTTCGAATTAACGAAGCACAATTTGCAATTAAATTTACAGAAAGTGCGACCTCAAAATTCAGAGGGTACGCAAAATTGGCGTACTTTTTTAAGAAACTTAATTGATATAATTTGTTTTGATAGTAATAACAATACGGCGCCATGATATGAAAGTAAGTTAAAAGTCACTTGAAATGAACACCTGTCTGAAATGAAAACGAGCACTTTTTTAAACCATTGTGAATGAGAGTGATCTAGAGAATGAAAATGAGAATGAAAGCCAAAATGCGTTTTTTTTCTGAGAACTTTTTTAGCTTCAACAGGGAGATGAAAAAGAAGAGGAGATACTGTACAACTCGTAAGAATCTATTGCAACAAGCGTGTTGAAAGTACAGGTAGTTCTATTCAAATCTAATTTTAAAATTCGCGCGACGAAAAATTATGCATAATTATACTTTTCAGACTTCAAGCTGTCAAGAGAGCAACCAAACGCTGTTTTCCGATATGATGTTCGGTCCAGTGCCATAAATTCCGATTTCGGTTTTATCTTCCGATTTACTTTAGTTAGCCTACTTAGACGAACTATTCTCTAGTCTAGTAGATAGAAAATAATGGAAATCACTTATATATCGGCATTCCGTAACATTAAACTGCTCTTAGGGTGTTCTAGCCTGATATAGGGTGTTCTAGCCTGTTATTGACAGTTAGTACGTACGGCATAGCTTTAGACTTATAGACTATATATGCTCAATAAACTCGACATTAAAAAGTCACATGCCAAATCAAAGGAAAGTTAAACCTAGAATACAGAAATGATTTGCATAAATCATACATCATGGTACTATGCATACACTATATCAGAATGGTATATAGTACAATAATTTCTTACAGATATTATATTTCAGAAAATAATGAGTTTATGAAAGCTTAAAAGAATAATAAAAGCTTGAAGAAAGTTTATTTTAATCTTGCTTTTCCCTCTAATTGTGACTCCTGTTTTGACGCTTCATATTTATCATTCGGACGCTATTTCTTTTTGTTATAATATCAATCAATAATTTCTTACAGATATTATATTTCAGAAAATAATGAGTTTATGAAAGCTTGAAAGAATAATGAAAGCTTGAAGAAAGTTTATTTTAATCTTGCTTTTCATTTTTTAACTTGTGACATTTGTTTTGACACCATGGGTCAACTTGTTCTACAATATATACAGTACGTGACAATTTTGTAAACAAATTTCAAACTTGTTTTATAAATGCTTATCTAAACACGGGGATAAAGACGGGGGTCAATCTATAAATCAATTTTTACTCAATTTACATTTTTTCCCGTTGAGCACATTATGGACAGGTTTACCAATGGGCAAAAACTTAATCAAAGTCAGCATTAACGATGTTAAAACAACGTTGATCTAGCGTTTTTACTGCGGACTTTGAACAGGTTTTTGCCAAAATGGGTAAAGAACTTTTTAAATCCACGTTCTCATCTCTTGTATTTATGCTAAGTCTGAAGGTTTGGGCAGTAAAGGCAGTTTAATAATATTTTTGGTGAACCAAAAAAGAAATTGTGCTCCCATGTGGCAATCCAAGAAGTTTCGCCGAGTAATCAAAAGTGCGATGGCAGCAGAAACATTAATTTGATTCAGCTGAATTATGTTTTTTGGATTAATAACCTGTTTAATGAAATTGTGTATGTCTGTGAAATATGCACCTCTACCGACTAGAATGCTACACAGATAGTCATTAACTGAATGATTCTATCAGATCCACTTAAGATAAAAGATTTCGAATTGACATTGCCATTTTGAAACGAAATGTGGAGATGGTGGGAAAGGGTGAAATTTTGAAGATTGAATGGATTGAGAATCAGTTCTAAATTGTAGATGTACTTACAAAGCAAAGTGTATCATTCATATAACTTTTGGCAATGCTCTCAAATGGAAGAATGTCAATACAATGATAATGTATTAAAAACAAAAATTGTGTTGAATAATATACATACAAAAAGGAAATTGTGTTATAGTTTAATAAAATTATGAACAGACTTACATCATTGACAAAATGAGAAAAGTGCTGGAGATTATTATTGTCTTTTAATGCTAATTAATATAACTAACAATATATGAAGATGTCGATGGAGTTTTGATGATCAGTAACAACGTTTTGTGCTAATGGATTTGTGTTCCGTTTAACGTTTAGTGATAGCGAAGAATATAGAGATACTTATGTAATGGTGATTTACGTTGTGCTACATTACGACACAGAGTAATATTAAATACTAGTGTAATTGTGTATTGGATTACACTTACTGCAGAGACCGAATCAACAAGGGGAGAACGATACCAGCACCGTTGCAGCAGCTGCAATCTTGAATGTATGAAAGAAACAACATGGAAAACCTCAACGTATTACATCAAACAGTAAAAAAATTGTAGAATTGTTTCTGCATCTTCTTGTGTAACATCACAAAAGTGCAGCTTGGACTAAAAAGTTACCTTAATCCTATATACTGGGCCTATTGGGGGTTCTACAATAACCTTTGATATTACCATGTGGTAGTGTTGAAACTTTCCAGAATGTTAGATCAACACATATTAACATTTTGGCACAAATATCTTTTAGAATAATGTCATTAAGTAAAAACAGGTGGCGACCCTCCACCCCTCCCCAATAGGAATAGGGTTAAAGAGGATTAATTTTTTGGGGAAATAAATTTTGTGGTTTTAGTAGAAATTTGCCTTTTTTACGAAAAATTCATGAATTACAACATCGCGATAATAAAAATTAACAAAATATTGCAGTTATGCCTCACTGCAGAATTAAAAGTTAATAATGGTCAAGAATAACATTAAAGTCATGTTTTGGACCTATAAAGATATGCAACAATTGAAAACCAGCGAGTAAATCTGAAATTAAATTTAACTGTCCATGCGGGCCGACGGATTTGTGCTCCAAAATAGTTGGATTAATTTACTTCAAAGTGCTACATGCTTTTTTTATAACAACTTAGTTTATAAAAATGTAAGACTATGAGAAAAATTAAGAACATGCTAAGAACATTAATGTTTGAGTCAGCAAAGAAAATAGCCTAATACCCTACAGAGTTTGTGCAGTCAGACACACAAAAAGTCAGGTATGTCAGGTATACAAAAAATTGTCTTTTTTACTAAAAATTGAAATAATTATTTGAGGAAACTTAAATGTTGACTGCAATTTGTAAATAATTATTTAAGGACACTTACACCAATTACT
>JAULBZ010001864.1:0-20422 GCA_032360805.1 Neoturris breviconis
TTTGATACTCATATCTAACAAATCCCATGTACTAATTTGATACTCATATCTAACAAATCCCATGGACTAATTTGATATTCATATCTAACAAATCCCATGTACTAATTTGATACTCATATCTAACAAATCCCATGGACTACTTTGATACTCATATCTAACAAATCCTATGTACTAATTTGATATTCATATCTAACAAATCCCATGTACTAATTTGATATTCATATCTAACAAATCCCATGGACTAATTTGATACTCATATCTAACAAATCCCATGTACTAATTTGATACTCATATCTAACAAATCCCATGGACTAATTTGATACTCATATCTAACAAATCCCATGGACTAATTTGATACTCATATCTAACCAATCTCATGTATTAATTTGGACATAATTTGGAGAAAATAGAGGTGGTTATAAGATTCAAACCCAGTGGAGAAAAACGCGTTCAAAGACCACAGTAAAGACGCTAAGACAGCTTATTCAACGTTATTCTAACGTCTTTTACTGCAGACTTTGTACAAGTCTACCCGCTTGGAAAGTTTCTTAAAGAATAATGAACAGATTTTGGACTTTTAAGCCATTCAAGCCATAATCTTTTGTTTTATTTGGTAAAAATGTATTCTCTCGCTTTTAGCAGATAAGTTTAAATATATAATTCGATTCTTGATTTTATTATAAAAGGATTACTAAGCAATATTTACAAAACATAGAGATAAGCTGTCTGGGAGAATGCGCCATACACATAGTCACATCTATAGTGCATATTTTTAGAAGGTCCTACATTACTACAGCCAAAACCATCTTTACAACTAGTAACACCAACACCTACAGCATAATCGTCTGGGAAGCAGGTAGCAGTACGATCTCCTATACATCCTATACGTACTATATGAGTTGTTTTTGGTGGTTTCTCATTCGGATTTGCTTTCTTTGCATCACAAACGTTTGCAACATTTAAACCACACCAACTTTGTCTTAATGTTGCTAAATCACATGATTTACTAATTGATTTCATAAACGGTGCAAATGTATACTGTTCATCAGGAACTACACCAAATTGTGTAGAAAATAGTTTTTGTAATGGCATATTTTTATTATGTGTAAATCTAGCACAGCCAGTATTTTTACCAGTGAAACATAATAATAAAACATCACTCTTTACTAAGTTGTATGCGACGTTTTTCATAGAAATTGTACTTTTAGTGTCCCCTGCAGTACCCTCATTTAGTGTTTCATTATTAGCCCAAAGATCTGACACTGGTGACCAGTCAGTAGCTTGTCCTTTGACTCGTGCTACCAGAGTCCAACCTCCAGTTAGGTCTGGTCTTTCATCGTCGCCATTAACACTACCACCTTTCATAAATTCACACCATGTCTAGATCGAAAAATATTTTTGGTCAATGATTTTGCGATGAGAATAAATTTATATATGACTGAACCCTGGCAGCCCGAGTAATGGCACAAGCAACGACTGTTAGTTGATATATATGTAACCAGTTTGATCAAATGCTCCATAGTTTGGTGGACAACTCCAATGCATACTAGGAGTTTTTGGGCCAACTCGATCGCAACCATAACCATCGTTACAACTTGTAACACCTAATCCAACAGCATAATCGGATGGTGTACAAGTGTTTGATTTTGCTCCAATACAACCTATTCGGACTATGTGATTAGTCGGATTTAAATTCGGATTCATATCCTCTGGGTGACAAATATTAGCAAGGTTAAGACCGCACCATTGTTTTTTTAAATCTTTTGTATCACAAGATTTCCCGAGTGCAGCCATTAAATCGTCGAACTTCCATCGTTGTTCGACCACTACACCGTATTCCTGTGCAAAAAGTTCATCTAAACGCATTCCTAAGTTATGTGTAAATACTGCACAATCTTTTGCAGGTCCATCAAAACATACTCTTAAAGCGTTTGTTTTTATTAGAAACCAACCATGATTTTTCATAGCCGTTCTTAAATTCAATTCTGCTGCTGTCTCTTGATTAAATACACTATCATCTGCCCATGCGTTACTAACTCCATTAAAGTCGTTACTGGTGCCATTTACTCGGGCCACCAAGGTCCAGCCACGACGACCCGATGAATCAAAATCACAGTAAGTCTAAGAAGAAGACGAGTTAAAACAAGTCACGAAAATATACTATTAGAATAGAATTAGTACTGACAGTACTATAAAGATTTACACATAAACACGTAGAGATAAATATTTGTACCTTGAATCGAACACCTTTAGACATGAGCCAAAATGGACCACTCTTTGAATTTGAGTTCTTCTCGTAAACAGCTTGACAGCTTGGAAGTGGATTCCCTTCCCTAAATAAGTAAAAGCAGCTATATTAGCTACACTAAAAAGGTCGAATTGAACAAATAGGCAGAACATTCTTCGTTCAGAGCTTAACATCTCCAACATCAATTTTGAGTCGTTCTTCCGAAGAGAGAATGCAGTGAACATAGAGTAATAAAATAAAATCTTTGCATGATTCTGCACTAGTACTGAGGCTAGTGACACTCTTCATTAGTTGTTTCTTATAGCCAGTTTAGACATTAAAATTTCTGAACCCATAGCATTCACGATTTTTTTTTTGTTACGTGATATAGTTAGCAAGGAGGAGTGCATTTGAACATAATTTTCAGGCAGACAGGCAAAAATATGTTCAAGTGTACTCATCCACTGTTGATTGCTGTAGTGAATTTCGAGGACTTATCATTGTCAAATGATTACCTGGGACTGGAGCTCAGGCTACACACATCATAGATACTAACGGAATGTCTTCTTTTGGCTTCGCGCGGAATTTTCCGCCTATGGAAATCAACACTTACTTAGCATAAGTTCTTTTCAAGACTGCAAGCCTCAAATTATATGTCGGGCATCACCTGTGACGGAGCGATTTTGAGTAGTTTTCTTCTGCTTTTGAAGCTGCAAATTGTACTCAAAAAACACTCCTTCACAGACAGTTGTCCGAAGCCTGAAACTGGTGAATTTAAAAAACTAAAATAATAAATTGGCACTTACGTTCCGGCCTCACCAACTGGTTTGAAAGGTGGAGGAGGCGCTTTCTAAAAAAAGAAAAAGGAAGTTCGTTAGTCGTGCCCCTGTGTATTTTCCGGCTGTAAAGTTTTTTTGTTTATCGCTCTCGACCTTTCTTTTGAATTTTGCTTTTGGAAAGATGGAAATTTAATTTACAGACCGGAAATACTGGGCACATCTATTCAAGAAATGAAGGAGACGGGACAGTGGTCGAAATAAGAGCAAATAATCACTGTGGAGGAGAGAGTTTTGCACCTAGCTTCAAACTACGAAGCCTGAAACTATGCTCAAAAATCTCTCCTCCACAGTGTTTGTTTGCTCTTATTTCGAACACTGCTGGGCGCAAACATATAGACATAACCCAGTGAACAAACGACGCCTAAACAACTTCAAAAAGAAGTTGTATGACGTCTAGACGTCAAATCGACGTCAAATCGACGTAAACAAGATGTTGTGGGCTCACAGAATAAGTATAGCCTCAGCATTTCCAACCTCGCTGAATGTATCGAAAAAACATTCTTCAGTTCAGCCTCAGTGCTCGAGATGAGAGCAAATAATCACTATGAAGGAGTGATTAACTCCACAGTGATTATTTGCTCCTATTTCGGACAACGGACTTGCTGTTTTAGCAACAACCACAAGCAAATAAAAGAAAGGTCGATATATACAGTGCATTATAAGTTACTATGTAATGTACAGAATCTACAAAATGTAACTAAAAAAAAACAAAAAAAAACCGTGGATAGTCTCCAAATTATTCGTCAAATAACACGCTAAAAAGATCAATTTATGTCAACAAGCTAATAGATCTATTCACAAATACATGAACACGAGGCGTTTGCACTGAAGTGCACAAAAAAGGAAGCTATTGCATTGCATCAAGTTCTACTTCGAGCAGCTAACGCCTCGTTTTCATGTATTTGTGAATAGGTATATTGATTGGTTCCTTTTGTTAGGAAGTAACCAATCATTTGCAAGGTCGTTGACTCAGTACTCATCTCTGTAAATCTTAATTTAGAGATGATAACTAAAATAAAATCGTTGCATGATTCTGCATTAGTAGTGAGGCTAGTGACACCAGTTTAGTTAGACATTAAAATTTCTTAACCCATAGCATTCACGATTTTTTTTTGCAACTATATATGGTTAGTTATTGAAGTTAAGAAATTGTAGCGTATAACAATGATATAGATTTTTATTCTGCGGTGAGAGAAGTTGAAAGCCCATAAATGAATGTGATTAAGTTGAGCATAATCAATAGGTTGTAAATTTCCAGGTTTTTTTCAAGTTTTATAAATTTTTCATCGTTCCTTCTTTTGCTTGTTTTATACGATCCAATATATCTAGTTCAGATATTTTAAGTTTTGCTCTTATGTCGATCATCGATTTTAATGCTGCAGATGCTGAGTTCTGAAATGTTTTGCTGTTACCCGCTGATGTTTTGCTGTCTACTGATGTTTTTTTATCATCAGTATAATTTTTACTAGTAATATATTTCTTTTCGCCTGTTTCATCATTTTTAGATTCAATATGTTTTGACGCTTCCTTCTCGCCCTTTTCCACTTTATCTGATTGTTTGCTCTCCTTCGCAGGTTCTTTTACACTGGCTTCTTCTTTATGCTCAATTTTACTTTCTTCCTTCTCTTTTGCATGTTCGGGTTTGTTTTCTTCATTTCCCTTATCATGTTCTGGTTTACTTTGTTCTTTTTCTTTAACGTGCTCAACTTCTTTTACTTTGTTATTTTCTTTGTGTTCTCCATCCTGTTGCTCCTTATTTTCCTCCTTATTTATAGACTTAGTATTATTAGAATGAATTTTGTGCTTTTTAGCAGCACTTTCTACCTTATGGCAAATCTTTTCCAAGTAATCCACACGATTTGATAAACTGTCCAACTCGTCTGGTGTACATTCAAACAAACCATTGATCTAAACAATAATATATTGAAATAAACTAGGGCAGTCTTTACATGAACCCCTAATTGAGTTTCACCTTGAACGATCCTGCCTTTGATTGGTTTCTTCGGTACAAACAAACCACTAAATTGCATGCTCGTTTAGGGTGAAATTAATTTAGGGCTCTATGTAAAGGCTGCCTAACTATTGATTGATAACAATTGCATTATCAGTTCTAACCCTGTGAGAATAAAACTTGTTCAAAGTTCGCAGTAAAGATGCTGGAACAGTATTGAAAACATTGTTCTAGCGTCTTGAATTTTGTCAATTTTAGTTTCTTTTACCCTACCAAAAAAGATGGTTTTGGAGCGAAATTTTAAGATGATTCCTTAGGTATCACAAAGTGACTGGTAAAACTCACAATGGATTCCTGTAAATACATGAATGCTAACTTAAAGGATATACAAAACAAGTATAAAACGTAGAAAAATGCTGCAGTGCAGCTATAAAATAAACCAAGAATCTTATTTAATACCTGACTAGAGCAAGTACCAGCATCGCCCTTTGCACCTTTCGGTCCTTCGGGACCTTTTGGTCCTAAAGGTCCCATTGAACCCTAAAAACAAAATACACATAATCTACTAAAGTTAAGAAGAATACATCTAAAATAACATCATAAATGCATTACTTAAGACGAATCTCCACTAGGCGAATTCTAATTAGGTTTCAACCAATTACTGGCTTTATTTAGATCCTCCTTTACCAAGCACGAATATAACTGTCGGGCATCACCTGTAGTGAAGTGTGACCCAAAAACACTCCTCGGCAGGTAATGTCCGGCATATATTCTCAGGCTTGCTTACTTAAGCTTAGACAAAGCATTCGTAGGAATAAATCAATTTTATCAAATTCTAGCGCGACCTTTTCTGTAGTAAAACTGTATTAAGCTACTTCAAGAACATTTGCATATTTTTCTGCGGAAAATTAATTCAGCCAATCAGAAAAGTTTTACGTACGGAAAAATATTGCAAGTTAAAAACATTTCAACTTTTTCTTTTGTTCTCTGCGGAAAATTTTCTATACGCAAAAAAAATCGGAAAATTCTTTATTAGACCATGTTTGTAGAATAAAGAATATGTTAAAAGCAGGGGTCAATCCTACCCTAACCGGCCGAATTGGGTCAACGTGCCAGTATTATCTAACGTGAATAATGCAAATATAACCTTACAACAACATCACACATGTAAACAGTACCTTATTTCCAGCTTTACCATCTTTCCCATCCTTTCCTTTTAAATGAAGATGTAGTGTATTCTGATCAGATGGGAACGGACTGTATAATGCTTGAGACTAAAAACAAATTTATTGATATACGAACAAGGCAATGAACAGTGGTATGTTCACGAGCAGTCAATTGCAAGAGCGTCGAAACAACGAACCTCCAATTTTAACTATACCGCTCGTTGTTAGGCAACTTTCATAGCGTGAAAGACTACCGAATACGGTGTATGTCCAAAATATACGGTGTATGTCCGGAATATACGGAGAAATCCGGAACCGTATTCGGTATTCATTCACGCTGTACAAGATGTAGAGAAAAATACATACCATATATTTAGTACAAATTTCATCATATATGGCTTAAGGTTTATACGCGTGGTGCCAATTTCTACAAATGGAATGTCTTTTTTTGACTTTTGCGCGGAAATTTCCGCCTATTTTAAAGGTCGAAATAAGAACAAATAATCGATACGGAGGAGTTGTTTTTGAGCAGAGCTCCAGGCTAAAGAGCTTGAAGCTTTGCTCAAAAATCCCTCCTCCACATCTCTTATTTACTCTTATTTTAATCACTGCATTTCAATCCCTTTCATTGAATAAATTCTATATACCCTAAATGGAAAAGCTTTGGGGCGTGTTTTTCAAATTCAATATTTTTGTTTTAGAATAAACATTAGATCTATATAAATAAATATAAATACCAATGTAGTGAGTTGCATCTGTTGTCTATTACTTCCCTTCTCTTCAAACCCTTTCGGTTGTAAAACTTGAAATTTATTTCCATCAGTTTGCTGTGCACCTTCAACAACTGGCACTAAATTCAATCCACCATCAGGTCCTTTCGCGAGTGCATATCGAGTTGCTCTTTTACCTGCAGTTTCGAGTTCTACTTTTTCTTTACCTAAATCTAACTCTTCTTTAACAATGTTGTTTTCAGCAGCAGGAACTTGTTGACCAGTCTGCTTAGCAATGAGCGACTGCAGATCACTTAGACTGAGCACGTTATTATTAGTTTCTTGATTATTATGAGCAGCATTCGATGACAAACCTGGCAAATCGGCTAAATTTATATTCCCATTTTTATCAGCTTTAACATCTAAGTCTACTGGTTTATTGTTATTATTATTACTAGAAAATTGAGAAGTCTCTACTGACGGTTGTTGACTAGCTGCAGCTCTTTGTGCAGCAGCCAGTAACGTTTGAATATCAACTGTTTTTGTAGTCGCTTCTTCAGTAACCGGTTGTTGAGGAGCTAGTTGACTCCCTTGTGATCCGAATAAATCTTGTAAGGTAAATCGTTTAGCAGCGTTCTGTGAAGTATCTGTAACTACTACAGTGTATACTATTTGAGGTAACAAAATCAGTATTATGTAGTTAATTATTTTATCCCGTGACATCTTCTACGTCCAGCTTCTTTTTTAATTTTTGAATATGGGACGTACCTAAAGAGAACATGATTTCGTCACTTAACTTTATCTAAATTTGCTACAAAAACACCTAGCTTCGACATCCTAAACAGCATTAGTTCAAGTATTTACGACATTAAAAATCAATTGCATGATCGCTAACACGGTACAATTTGTACAAAAATATTTAGAGAGATCATTTTGCATCTTTGCTAATACTGCTTATGATTAGTTAGTGTCCTTGAAAACAACGGGAAGCGTTGATAAAATTTAAACAGAAAACTAAAAGGATCTGATACAAACACTACTTTAGGTCATTACTACAATTACGTAACATATAAAGTATGGATGGTACATTACTTTGGTAGAACGTTTCATTAACTCAACAATCTTAAAATCGATAGGCTTCATTCTTGGGAAAACCAATCAGTTACAGACTATCGATTCTGCACTCTTCTCCATAAATAGCATTCACTTTCAGTTAATGTTTACTACTCAGATTCAAAATAACTGTCAATCAAATCCTTATCAGGACAGAGATATATCGAGACATAGTATCCGGTTAAAAACGTCACACAATATGGAGAACATGGAGAGAGAATCAAGTTAAAAACGTCACACAATATGGAATCAAGATTTAAAGTAATAACTATGCTCGATCTTTATATATATATATGTAGGGGACTATCCTTCGTAAAAGGAAGTGTTACATCATTACGAAATGTTACGTTGCTAAACATAACAAAAGAACCGAACGAATAAAAATGGTCACACTTACTTGGTTACGTTGTTATTTCTTGTTCCATTGTTATGTACTAAAATATTAAAAAAGAATAAAATAAAAAAAAATTAAATTTCAATCAAATCAATTTATTCTGTTGTAACAAATTTCGTGAGTTTTTCTTTTACATTGTAGCAATGCTGAATTATGCTCAAATTAAAAACGTTTACATGCATGATTGATTTTGAATCTAGTGAACAGTTTACTTAATGAGAACAGGTAGAAATGCAACAATTTTAAAATGCATGAGTACTTACAGTGGATTGTAAATATATATATTGTCGAATAAGTACAGAAAAAAAGACAATAATACTGTTTGTGACAAGTAATACGTCATAACAAATTTCATTCAGAAGAATAATATACGCAATTCCTCTATTAAGCATCACATGTCGAATTGCCATAACTTTTCAGCTTAGCTAGCACATATAGGAAAAGTTCTTAAACGCTTTCTAAATAACTTTTCTATATTCAACACAAGGGGGCATCGAATCTTAAAATGTGAACGTTCGATTGTTATGCAACATAACTACTTCATTTACTAGCTAAATTAATTTTTCTTTTTAAAGTAACTTTTAAGATTACAATTTTTAACCCAGAAGGTAATCTTTGCCAGTGGTAAACACGGCATATTTAACGGTGCCAAAAAAACGTTTTGGGAGAATATGGAAAGGAAAGGATAATTCAAAATACCAAAAATAACTGTCGGATTCGACTCTATATTTCAAAATCATTTTTTGCATTTCGGGAGTTTATTTTCGCGGATGAGGCCAAAAATATATTTTGCGAGGATTAATTTTCGCAGATAAAGCTAAGAAATAACTTTGCACCGCACCCTCTTTTTTTATATAATAATGCAGAAGATTAGTAAATTAGTATAAATAGGGGAAAATATATATTTTTTGTGGGGATTTATTTTCACGGTTGAAACCCAAAAATATTTTTGGTGGGATTTAATTTCGCCTAAAAAAACCCTAAAAAACGAAAAAATTTGTATTACTAAAAATATGTATGATATATTAATTAATTAATTATCTAACTTTTAAGGCTACTAATTTTAAACCTATTAACCCTATTTGGGCTGGGCTATTTAGGGCTCTGTAAGTCTGGGTGGGTGGGCTGATACTCCCCCCCCTGCATAACTTCTGATGTTTCAATGCCATATATATGAAACTTGGTCAGGTTATACTTCATTCTTATCTAAACATGTTAACGCAAAAAAATGTCGGTTGACGTAATAACTTTTTTGCTGACGTCATCAAATGTATAGCACCTGTAGCAAAAAAAATTAGGTGGAATTTTTTTTTCTCTATAACAATGTACCACAACGTTTTTCAAGCAAAAATACCTATTAAAAGTTTGGTTACTAAAGGAAAAATATCCCTAGTTACGTAAAAAAGAAAATCTAAAAATCTGAAAATAGCTTTAATAATGTGTAACCAAATATTTTTGGTTTAATATAATTAGTAAACAAAATTTAAAAAATGTGTAATTTAAAAACCAGATCTTGACATTTTACGGACCAAAATAGTGTAATTTACAGACCAGAATCATGTATTTTAGAAAATGTTTTTCATGGATTATATCTAAATTGTCTTAACTTTTAGTCCTAATTCCATGCATAACAACCTCAATTTATTTAATGTTCAAACTTGAAAATAGTTGTGGGTATTATCTATAGGGGAGTATTTTCGAGTAGTTTTTAGTTTGGTAACTGATAATTATAGTAAAAAAAACACTCCTCCATACGTGATATCCGACAGTTATTTCCAGGCTTGCATTAAACGTTGACTCAATACTAATCAGAAAATGCAAGTCAACTTAATATCTCTGAAGGAGGTGAAGAAAAAGGTGAAGAAAAAGGTGAAGAAAAAGGTGCTATATCAACAAGCTAATAATTGACTGGTTTCTTCAGTACGAAGAAACCAATCAACGAGAAGATTGTTGACTCAGTATTGTACCTTAAATGTTACATCAGTTTACTGAAATTATATCTGTACAAACCCAACTGTCCATCCATGTACGATTTTATGAGTTGTTTTTTCTTGAATGATGTGTAGCATGTTGAACATTTTATTTTACCATTCTAATATTACGTAGTAAACTTCAACAAACCCAATTGGGCGCGTGATGTTTTTTCAACGTAAAAAATACGTTGTTTTGACGTCAAAACAAAAAAACAACGGCCTTTTTAAGGTTGACTTCAACGAGGCAAAAAGCATTGGTAGAAATTGACGTCACACATGGTGTGACGTCAATTGTTACCGATACAAGGTCTTTTTTTGGTTGGAAAAAAGTCACGTGACGGTAGAGAGAGATCATTTTCTAAAGAAGAGTACTGAATCAAGCAAGCCTAATTAAAACTGCCGGACATCATCTGTGGGGGAGTGTTTTTTTAGTATGGTTTTCAGTTTTCAAAAGACACTCCTCTACAGGTGGTGTTCGGCAGTTATATTCAAGTGTGAACACCAGATTGGACTGAGTAAACCAAATATAATACAGTTTTGACCATACGAAAAAGCGGCTGTAAAAAAGTTTGATACTAATTCTAATAAACGGTTTTTAATATTATTTTTCCTAAAAACACAATAAAAACTTAAAGACACAAAATCACTGTTATATATTTTGAAATGCTTATTAAACCCCATACGAAAGATTATCTTGTTAGTAACATATCTTGAAAGTTCATTCCGTAAGGATGAATACTGGCAGAGATACAAGTGGTTTAAGTTGTAGGAAATTATGTGTTTTCTATGTTCATTATGTGACAGCTATCTTGTTGTTTTTTTCATTGAATTGCTCATTTTGACACTTTTTGACATTTTTTGGACTAAATTTTCTGGGCATGATTGGTGTGTGTCAAACTAGGGTTAAGCAAAGAGCTACCACAACCAAGGCTGAATCAACGTCTTTACTTGTTTGAACAAAAAATCACTGTGAAGGAATGTTTTTGAGCATAGTTTCAAGCTTTGTAGGCTGAAGCTATGCTCATAAACCACTCCTCCACAGTGATTATTTGTTCTTATTTCGAGAACTGATAGACATACCTTAATCGATGCTATCCAACATGGATAACAAGCATAATGTTGACATGGTGAGATATGAGGTTTAAAGGCTTCTTCAAAACAAATGACACATTGAGTACCTAAAATATAAAATGTGCTGACAACAGCATTAGAGAAAATGAACATATATATTATCGTCCTTATACCAACCATTCGATGATGTAATGGTCCAATCAATGTGCCGGAAATCCTCTAATCAATCAACTATTTCATGTTGAAAGCGATGTCACCTGACCAGGTGCCGTAAATTTCAATCAATGTAATGGTTTCATTTAAAATTCGTGCGAATGAATTCGCCTAGTGCAGATCCGCCCTAAGTGTTGAAGTAAGAATAAACAGTATTTTTAGGGAAAGTCAACGCTCTTGCAATCGATAGTTTCTTCGCCAGAAACCAATCAATCACAAGTTCGTTGGCATAAGACACTCCTCCACATGCGTTATTAAACCCTACCTAATTATGTCGTTGAGTAGAGTAGCACACACAATAATTCAAATTTCATGGAACAAAACACAAGCCTGAATATAACTACTGGATATCACCTGTGGAGGAGTATTTTTGAGTAGTGTTCAGCTCAAAAGCTGAACACTATACTGAAAAACATTTCTCCCCAGGTGTTATATTCAGACTTGAAATAACTGATAATATGCAATCATTACTCCGATCACAAAATATAATTAATTGCTAACTTAAGTCATCTGATGGATGCACCATGATCACAGCAAGCCTTAACGTAATTGGACTATGTAATTCCATACACGGCAATACGCAACCCTATACAGAATTATCCAGGGTTCCGTATTGGAGGGGTGCTAAGAGGGAAACAAAACGTAATTTCAATGAATGTAAAATATTATTATAGTTTAATGGACTATTTACAATTTCTACAAAATACATCTCTATGGAGAAGCTTTTTTGATACCTGAAAATCTTTCACAAGCTGCTTCAAAATATTTCTTGTCACTGGGTTTAACAAAGAATGAAAAACCTAAAAAAATACCAATCAGAAAATTTATCTTATAATGTGGAGTAAATAATCTTCTACGCGAACACTATTATTTTCCGATAATCATTAGGAACTATCTCCAAAATCCATTTCAAAAAGCAGACGAAGAAACCAATCAATTGCGAGATCATTGATTCAGCACTCTTCCATGCAAACGAATTTTGGAGATGGTCCCTTAAATAGCATCATTTAGCTGTATTTCAGTGAGTGGTGTATTAAACTACATAGAGTACTGGACACAACGTAAGACTACCGGATTATGGACTGTGTATTACCATATAAGGCAATATCCATATACGGACATATCTTAGGCCCTATTTGATAGTTTTTCAAACTGTTAAAACAAGTAGACGTTCATAATACAGCATAGAAGCACTGTGGGTGAGTTTATTATCAGTACAGTTTTAGGCTTCATTAGTGCGGTAGGGTATTATATCTCCATAAGATATTTTCGGAATCATTTATAATTGTTAACAGATCCACTAGCTTTGGAACTTTGAGTACCTTTTAAGCAACTTATCCACTTTCACTTTATGTTATGTTGAAAAATATGCTGGTAACGCATGAAGTAAAGATACGATTAATTATCTTGTGGGCATTTGATTATAAAATAGGCTGACACAATGTCACGTCGAGTATTCTTTCATCCAGGCTATTTATTGACAAATACTTCACCGCAGAATTTTTTTTACATAGTTTCTTAACTCTAAATGTTATACCCCACCACACTAACGATGTAAAAAACCCACTACACTAATGAAGGGTTAATACACTCCTCCACATAGCTTGATTGAAGTTATCATAGTATTACTTCATACCTTCTAATAGAGTGATATGTTCAAGATTAGTTTTGTCGAATACATTATTGAATTCTGTCATTAACACTTTAATATTACCACTCTACAAATAGAAAGGTAAATCCCCACTAGGCGAATTCTAATTGAAGCAATCACATTGGTAGAGAGAGAGACGTCCCCTGACAGGTGACTTTCAACCAATACAATGGCTTCATTTAGATTTCGTGCAAATGAATTCGCCTAGTGGAGATCCGTCTTAATATCAGAATATTATACAGAACTAAACAGTGATTTTCATGACGTGGTAACACGACTCCAGATTCAAGGTGTCGCTCTGTATAAACATTGGACGTATACGATGCAAATATCACATGTGTAAGCACTCATACCTATGCGTTCACACATCAGAAAGAAATTGACACTTAATCAAAAATTAAGCCAGAATGATTCCATTTCACCACACCAAGCGAAACGAAATCATTCCGCTGAGTATATCTAATAGATGAGGAACAGTGTGAACGCAAGGATAAACCGGTATATAGTTCATTCCGAAATGATTTTTATCCAACAAGTGTGAACATAGTCTAAGAGACAAAGTATGTTCGATTTAGGTTTGTCACTAGACTCCATCGCAGAGTGTCATTATAACTTTTACATTGAAAAATTTGAGCATTACGTTAATTTTAGTAGTTGGTTTACTACTGTTGCTTATAAATGTGTTGCTTATAAAAAAACGTGTATATGTTCTCAGAAATAATTCCCTATAGAATGAATTGACGGCAGAAATAAATTTCGCAGAATGTTGCAAAACAGGGTCCTTCAATTGCAGAATTAAATTCTGCACAGATTTCCTTACCGCACAAAATTCTTCAACAAATTTCAATTACAAATAATTAACTTCTTTTCATTCAGAAAATTCAAACCTGTTTAAATAATGCCATTGCTTTGCCAAATTTTTCATACTGCTCCTTAGACAACGTAGTTTTCACCTGAAGAATAAATAAAATATCAAATAGACCTTTTCACAAAATAACGAAAACGAAGTGTTGGTTGCTCAAGGCAGAGCCAGCACAAAACGAAAGTTATTGCATTGCAACAAGTTCTACTTTGAGCAACCAACGCCTCGTTTTCATTATATAAAATCTGTGACGTCAAACACGTTATTTTTTGCTTTTAAAAGAATTTACGAAATTGCCAGCTTGAAAAAGCTTTATATAATCTCGGTTCAAAGCATAACCCAGCTGATGGTCCATCAGACATTTTGGTGAATAAACGTATTATATATCGATGGAAAGCAAATTCTATGTAGAAAAAGGAAATCGATCTTAATAGTTTCTTGAGCGAAATGAAAATGTGACTTCTGCTAAAATGCTCATATTTTGATATTAGATGAAGATTATATTGCAAAATTTTAACTATTGAAAATCTTTTTTCAGGGAGTCGTAAAAAATTAACACCTCGTTTTCATTAAGTAAAATCCGTGACGTTAAATACATTATTTTTCCCTTTTAAAATAAATTACAAAATTGTTAGCTTGAGAATGCTTTATTTAAATAAAGCTTTTTTAAGCTGGCAATTTTGTTAAATTCTCAGTTTCGTAAATTCTCAGTCCAAAGAATAACCCAGCTGATGACAAAATGGCATCTTTTGATTAGACGCTGCTTATTCACTGCAAAAACAATGACGTAATACGAAAGAATTTACAAATGTGAAATTTGAAAGTGTCATACTTTTGTTAAATATTGTTTAGCATCATGAACTTTATTGCTTCTAGATAATGTAGTAGATGTATTCTAAAGCCAACAACCAAAAAGAAGATTAAAGTCAGTTAAAGAAATAATAATAAAGATTGGAACGTTT
Source organism: Neoturris breviconis (assembly GCA_032360805.1). Classification (NCBI taxonomy): domain Eukaryota; kingdom Metazoa; phylum Cnidaria; class Hydrozoa; order Anthoathecata; family Pandeidae; genus Neoturris; species Neoturris breviconis. The sequence continues at coordinate 15,133 of JAULBZ010001864.1, forward strand.
AAAACACTAAAATCAAAGGTACAGTAATGAAAGTAGCCTGGCAAACCAAGCAGAAGTTAAACCTATCATATGAAAATGATTCGCATACACTATGCATCATGGTACTATGTACACTCTATTATAAGAATGCTACATTGTTTCTATATTGTCATGGCGATGTATTTAATTATATACTTATAGAGAATATGCTATAAACCTAAGCTAAGTATAGGCTATGTATATACACATGTATATTGGCTTTAGATATATAGGATATGTGTGTAGGATATATACATTGAAAAAAATCAAAAATGTTCTAAGTCAACAAAAATCATAAAAAAATCATTTTGGTGAATTTGGTAAAAGTCTGATAAAAAAAAAATGTAACTCAAAGTCGAATTCGAAAACTTCAAAAATTCAACAAGAATCCTAAATTGATCATTTTTGGTGAATGCAAATCAAATTTTCGAAAATTTTCTTAGCCTCAAATTTAAGAAATTAAAAAGAAAATTGATCAGCGGTCTAGTAATATTGCCTATAATGCCATAATTAATTTTCGGGACGGTACTATGCCTTTTACAATTCATTGGACCAAAAATACAATTTGGACCCTTTTCAGGAACATAGTCTAATAAGAAAAGTGGCTACCGCTACCACCACAAAGTGATAGTAATAGTCAATCCCTTAAAATTTAAAAAACTATTTTAATAAAAAATATATTTTGTCATTTTTTTTCAAAAAATTGAGGAGAAAGCTTCACCTTTAAAATGTGGTCGGAAAGTTATCCTTATAAGCAGAATTTAAAAAACTTCAAAGTCAACAAAATCATAAAATCATCATTTTGGTTAATGTGGTCAAAACCTCATAAGAATCAAATACTTCACTTTTGAAAAAATCCCTTTATTGCTGAGTTGACAAGGTCAAAAAATAATATTGCCTAGAATGTTGATAACAAATTTCCACATAGTATCAGGCCCAGAACTTGAGACCGAGTGGACGAAATCGAAAAATTCTTAGCGAGTTCTCCTAAAACCTCGCATGCTGGTGTAGAACTTCGGGAAAATGGTCTATTAAAAATTAAGAGAAGCAACCCGCCACTGCTGCCGCCGCCGCACAAAGTGATAGTTAAAGTACTAAAACAATAACTGATGTGCTGAATATAACTGTGGATTATTCTATGATAGTTATATGCAGACTTGGTGTCCTGTAGAGGAGTGTTTTCAGCTTCAAAGCGGAAAACTGTACTCAAAAACACTCATCACTCGGGTGATGTCTGACCGTTATTTTGAGGATCCATAGTATTATTATGACATAAACGTAATCTTTCATGCAGTGCATAAAGTTACCAACAAAGTAAGTTACCTTAGAAGCAACAGCATTATTAGAAGATATTTCATTTGCACTTTTAACAATTTTATATTTCTTAGTTTTCACTTGTACTGAAGATGAAGGTGTTGCTACTGTTGCTGATGTTGGTTTATTATTGGAAGAAGTAATATTTGTAGGTAACGTTGATATACGTGAAGTAACAGAATCTTTTTGAAACGATTCAAATATACTACTCTTCTTTTCTGAAATATTATTAAGTTTTGCTAATGAATGATTGGCTAACCCATTGCTTATAGAAATACTGCTTGTACCTTTCTTTGTTATATTGCTACTAGAATTGTTATGTACGCTATGGAAGCTGTCACAGCTTGTATGAGATGTTTTGAATGATTTTGCTTTAACTTGTGTATATGAGTTTAACGGATTTGATATTGAGTCTAATTTTCTTTTCATCTTTAGTGTTGGCTGAAGAACAGGACCCATCTATATAAAAATATAAAAGTATAATTAATCTATATTGTTATTTTTCTGTTTTTTTGTAAGTTCAAAAAGTTGTTTAACCCTACTGTTTTGGGGGTTTATGGAGGCAAAATCCCCCTCTCCTGAATCTTTTTAAAAATTTATGTGCTGCTTGTGATTTAATTTCCAAATTTTTAGACTTTTCCCATAATTTATCCAAGATCATTTTGAAAAAATATGAATACGAGATTTAATAGGGTTAAAACAAAATCCAGACTTGTCTGAGGGGTAAGCACCAATATTTGCTAACTAAAACGTTATGTTTGAAGTTTTTTCTACTACTAGTTAAAACAGTGTACACATAATATACATGCTTGTTGATAAATTCGCTTATAAACTCCAAATCCTTAAAGATATAGAATGCAAGAAAGAGATACGATTGAGAACAAATCATTCTTCACCTTTTGTTGTATATCTCTAAAGAAAATGACAATATCTCTTTGTGCTTGTCCAAAATCTTTGTATTCTTTAATTTGTTGTTTTATCCATGCAGGAAGATGAGCTTTCGCATCATTATAACAAAATCTGAAGTAAAAATGAAAATTCGTTAAAAACAAATCACTTAGTCGAATGTCAATATCAATTAGTAACAGTAGAATCCTGGTTTTTTGAACCTCCAAGGGAGAAAAAACATTGGTTCAAATTAATGGGAGTTCGAATAACTGAATTGATTTCTTTTGTCCTTGCAACCCTTTGGTGACCTATATTATACAGCTGTAAGAAACATTTCCCTGCGTTGACCTGTTAAAGGGTGATTGAAAATATAAGACTGAGAATTCCTTGCACACTAAGATCTTATGGATTGAAAATCAAGCTTAAGATTTTGGAAGAAATCTTTTCTCTGGGTAAGTTCGAATAACAAGGGTATTGAGACGTCCAACAGAGGTTTGAATAACCGAATATTCGAATAAGTGGGGTTAATTTACAAGGGTTACATAAAATGGAGATGAAAATTCACGGAAAGTTCAAATAGACCTAGAGCAGTCAACGCCTCGTTTTCCTGTATTTATGAATAGCTCTATAAGTGCAGGTTCGAATAAACAGGATTCTACTGTATTTTTATTTTTTGCGTGTTGTTAACTTTGTGTATATCGAATCCAAAAAATTGGATATGCAAATTGTAAAGTTAATGTAACTAAGTAGTAGTGAAAGATTTCTTGTAAATTAACATGATTCCATCGCGATATTAGACAAGAGGTTGAAATAACTACTATTTCATATAAGGTTGTCTACTTCTTAATCTTCTTCACAGAAACTGTGGAATACATTTAGGTTATTGAATCTATTTCAGTTCCAAACCTACCCAGTGGGAGAAAACTTGTTCGCAGGACGTTGTTCCAGCATCTTTACTGCAGACTTTGAACAAGTCCACTGTGTAAATTTATTTTGTTCATCTGTATAATCACAGCATGAAAACCTGCAGTAATTGTCCATATATGGTAATACATAACCCAAATATGGAGATAATTTCTTCGTTCTTTTACATTGTGAACTCACCTTTCATCACATAGAAGAATAGCACCAAAATCATTTTTATGTCTTATAACACGTCCAATAGCTTGATTGACAGCTCTAGATGCTTGCTGTCGATACCAATCACGACCACTAATACTGTTGCTATTTTTTTGTTCATCTAAATACTGCTTCTTCAAAACAATCTGAAACAATTTATATTACCATATCTATGTTTTATATACAGATTAAACCCAGTAGGCAAAAACTTGTTCCACGTTGTTCTAGCGTCTTTACTGTGGAATTTTTGAATAGGTTTTTGCCCACTAGGGTGGCACTCTATAAATAGGAAACCTGGTGAATAATTATTGTAACTTCTATTTTTAATCTAAATTCTCAATATAGAGGACATCAAAATCGCCCATATTTCACTATTAACAGTTGTTGAGCCAATTTATATCTTAGTTCTGATCCTTACTTTAGCATCATAATTCCGAGAATTGTCAACACAACATCATTATTCTTTCAAGGGACAAGGAACACCCACTTTGGGTTAAAAGTTACAACAAAAAATGGAAATATCATATACCTTAGGATCAAACGACGGTGGGAAAGGTAATCCAGTAATAACAACAGCTCTCCCATTTTCATTTGAAAAATCCAATCCTTCACTAACCTAAGAATAAATCGAATGATATTATTTCAGTTAGCAAAACTTTGTTCAAAGTCTGCATTAAAGACGGTAGAGTGTCTTGTTCTAGCGTACGTCTTTACTGCTGAGTTTGAACAAGTATTGCATTGTTTGAAGTAAAGCATGAATATCATTTTTATACAGGTTTTTTTCTGTCTGTATGTAGTGTTTAAACTAAGAACAAATAATCACTGTGTAGAAGGAGGGGTTTTTGAGCATTGCTTCAAGCTTTATCGCCTTAAGCAATGCTCAAAAATCACTTCTCCACAGTGATTATTCACTCTTCTTTCATACACTGATATGGAATTGATTGGATAATTTATTTAATTTATTTAATCATTGAAATACCTTTCCCCTGCATACAGCAAAGAAAATAGCCCCTTTCATGTTAGGGTCATGTATTTTCTCATAAAACTGATCCATAGCATCAATTAAACCATCCTTTCTCCTTGGTTCAATATATAAACCTTTATTAAGACCAATTCGATTCCAAATACCACATTCCTAAGAAAAATAAAATTACTACGTTTCCAACAGCCGAACTAAGAGATGCGAATAATGAATGGATAATGGGCCTTAACAATGATAAGCTATATACAGTAAAATCTTCCAACAATAAATTATCGTCCGGTAGAGAGTTTTCCCTATTAAAGGTATGGACATAATGATACAAGTAAAATGCATGTATTGATTTTATGCTGACGAGCAGTCAATGTTGTACAGGAAATATGTATCAAGATCAACAAAATCTAAACCAATATTATTAACAATATGTATCGAGGTTATAATTGGGAGAATGTATTATTACATTGCTTCATGCTTACCAACCTAAAGCAATGCTAACAAATTGTTCATCCACAGTGATTATTTACTCTTATTTCAAACACTGTACTGTATATCATATCACAAACTAAATTAACTCCACTCCCAGTGGCAAAACTCCGCAGTAAAGATGGTTGAACAACATAGAACAACATTTAGCATCTTTACTACCGACTTTAAACAAGATTTTGCTCATTGGGTTGACAAGATTCCTTTGCTCTACTATTGCAAAAATCTTATCACTCCGATGGAAATGTTTTTTTTTTATATTTCAGTATAAAATCTAACTAATTTCATTCATCAAACATTTAACTAGTCCCATGGCAAAAAAATAAAGAAACTCATGGATAGAAAATGGTGTTTTGGGAGCCATCTCCAAAATTCGTTACCAAAAGCAGATATCTTAGCAGCTTTAAAAAAATAAAATTCAGTAATTTTGAGAAAAATTAATCTATGATGAAGAGTGTTAAGTCAATGAGCTTGCAATTGATTGGTTTC
>JAULBZ010001865.1:0-20422 GCA_032360805.1 Neoturris breviconis
TATTATAACCCCCGTTTTTTGTGTTTAAGTTATTTAAAACAAGCGATATACATTAAATGATTAAACTATGAACGTTTGTAATTGGAATAGATAGAAGTTCGTTGGTAAACTTTGTTAAACATTAGAGATTTCTCTTATAATTTAATATTTGACATGTTTGTAACGTCATGGGAGTTTAAAATATGGCCAAAAGACCTAAAAAGACTGGACACTAATCGACAAAATCACGTTGAAGAAGAAGGTCGCAAAAGTTTAATGGCCGCCTTCGAACAAAGAAAAACAAAAACGAAAGTCAACGAAATCATGCTTTTAAATACTAACAACTTAGAAAAATAATATTTAGGTATTTGTTTCTATCTTTTAAGAGTAACTTGTCTGGGTCACCTCGGGTTCCCTTTAAGTTGATCAAGACAAACTGAGGATGAAGGATTTTTAAACATAGTTCAGTGGTCAAAATAAGAACAAATAATCACTATGGAAGAGTAATTTTTGAGCATATAAGCTATAGAGGCTTTGTAGCCTGAAGCTATGCTCAAACATCACTCCTCTACAGTGATTATTTACTCTTATTTTAACCACTGTAGTTTTGACTGATAGTAGGTAAGTAGATATGTCAGAGGTTGAAATAATGGCCAGTAGTATCTGCATAGGAGGGTGATACGTCAATGAACTTGCAATTGATTGGTTTCTTCTGTACTAAGAAACCAATCAATACTTTCCTTTATGTTAAAATTTAAATTTATCACTGCAAAAAAGGGATTTTTAAACATAGCTTTAGGCTACACAGCCTGAATTTATGCTCAAAAATCCATCTTCAATAGAGATTATTTACTCTCATTTAGTGTCTTGTGGTTCAAATGAATAGTATAAATATTTTTAAAATAATATAATCATGGCTTAAAATAACTGCCAAACATCACTCCACAGGAGAGATTGGCTGAATATATTCTGAAAAATCTATCCTCTAGTGATGACCGACAGTTTTTTTAAGCCCTGTATAATGTTAACACTTACCAAAGGTTCCTTAGGATTATTAGTCAATCCAACAACCCGAATTGGTGGTCCTTCATTTTGTTTGTTTATAAATTTGTTTACATTCGGTAGTGAAGGGATGGATTTATACGTTTCATATGTAATATTATCATGTGCTTCTATCAAACACTAAAAAGCAGAAATATGTTTTAAGGGCTCAAAATAAGAGCAAATAATCACTGTGCAGGAGTGATGTTTGAGCTACAAAGCCTGAAGCAATCTTCAAAAATTACTTCTCTGCAGTGCTTATTTTAAGTACCCAGTCTATAAAAAATAAAAGCACATGATCACTGTTGAGGAGAGAACACTACACACCCTAAAATATGGACTTTTGATAATACTCATCAATTCTTTAGCTTCTTCACTATCTGCTTCAGAAGACTCTTCTATAGCAGTTAAAATCTAAAAGAAACAAACATTTAAGAGGTATTATACAGTTTAATATACACAGTCAATTTATGGTCCTATTTTTACATTGATACAGATCTTCTATTTTCTGTTTGATGGAAATAAGAACAAATAATCAATGTAGGGGAAAGATTTTTTAGGGAACATTTTAAAATATCTTGCAATGTTTGAAATAACAGGAAATAACCACTGTGGATGAGAGATTTTTGAATATTGCTACTGGCTTTCCAGCAATGATTTACAAATCTCAAGCCTCAAAATAACTGATACATCACCTGCGGAGGAGTGTTTTATAAGTAGAGTTTTCAGCTTCAATACTGAGGCTTGAAGTATACCTACAATAGAGGATAAGGATGCAAGCCAACAGTGAAACAAAAATAATTATCACTGTGGAGAAGGGATTTTTGATCACTACTTTAGGCTTTCTAGCAATGAAGCAATGCTCAAAAGTCCCACCTTTACAGTGATTATTTGTTCTTATTTGGAACACTGCCCACAGTGAAATTTAACAAGAACATTTGTAGATTATGTCTATGCTGCGTGAAGTCTGGGTCCTAATATTTACATATATATATTCCTTTAAATCCTCAAATGTGAGCTTATCAAACTTTTTACAAATTGCTGCACAAAGCAGCCAGGCTCCACGTTGTAATCTCAGCCTAGATATAACCTTAACACGTGCTTGCTAAACCTCAATGATATGATTAAAGTTACTTACATCCATGCATAATGAAATACAATCTCTCCGTTGACCAGATTCTTTTGGCACTTCAAGTAAATCATGTATCTAATAGAATGATTGAGATTTTTGTGCTTATAACAAGTAGCAAGCCTGATGGGCATCACCCGTGAAAGGGTGTTTATACTCGAAGAACACTACCTCACATCATGTTATATCCAGCAGTTAATTTAAGGCTTGAGTACCGTTTGTTCCCAGGAGAAGAGTGCTGATTCAACTATCTTGCAATTGATTGGTTTCTTCCCCAAAGAAACCAATCAATTGCAAGCTTGTTGACTTAACACCCTTTATCATAGATTTTTCTTTCTCAAATTTGATAAAAGTGTATCTTATAATACATATACAACAAAATGATTTTGTTGTATCGTCTTTACTGCTGACTTTGAATAGGTTTTTTTGCTCACTAGGCATACTCACAGTTAACAAATTCTTGATAAATTTGTCATCTAAAACATTCACAATAGCTTGCACATTTTCTTCTGAGATTACTCCTTTCCCTTGTGATTTTGATATACTCTCTAAAATCTTCTTAGCAGAATCTTTAAAGTAATATTGAAACAATTTTTAATAAAAGATTTTTAATTGAAATAGTACAAGCAGAAAGCTAACTGAAACAATATATATAATTAGTGTATACCCAGCCGGCAAAAACCTGTTCAAAGTCAGCAAAATAATGTTGTAACAATGTTCAAAAAACGTTGTTCTGATGTTATTTTGCTGACTTTGGACAGATTTTTGCCAGCTAGGTATGTATTACTGCATATTAAAATTGATCAAAGCTCTTTGATTTGAAAAGACAATATTGGAGAGATAGTAAGGTAATAAGGTCGTATTTTTTAAAGAAAATGGAATATTCAATGGTTGAAATAACAGTAAAACTATCACTGTGGATGAGGGATATTTGAGCATTTTTAGCATTCAAAATTCCTCCTCCACAGTGATTATTTGCTCTTGTTTTAACAAAGCTGAAAACTGTACTCAAAAAACACTCCTCTACAGGTGATGTCTGACAATTCTTTTGAGGCTTGTACTTTTCTTTTTCATCATTAACACTTATGTAGCATCTGTAAAGAGGGGTATCATTGTTGAAACAAGAGCAAATAATCACTGTGGAGAAAGGATATTTTTGAGCTTTGCTTCAGGCTTTATAGCCCGAAATTATCAATGTTCAAAATAACAGCTAATAATCAATGAAGAGGAGGGATTTATGAGCATTGCTTCAGGCTTTCTAGCCAGAAGCTATGCTTAATAATCCCTTCAGCAGTGATTATTTGCTCTTAATTTTCGATCATTTGATGTACTTTTTGGTATCTTATCAAAATTTTGTTTAAAAAACTGTCAGATTTAAAGTCACAAAATATGCTACATTCAACAGAATGGAAACTGCATAGAAGGTTAAGTCAACAAGCTTGCAATGGGTTACAAGTAAAGCAAGCCTAAATATAACTGCTGGACAACATCTGTGGAGGAGTGTTTTTAATATAGTTTTCAGTTCTGAAGCTGAAAACTATACTCGAAACACTCCTCCAAAGGTGATGTCTGTTAGTTATAGGCTTTCTAACTCAGTATTCTTCTCTAGAAAAAGTTATATTAGAAACGGACCCTAACTTACCATCGGTGCTATTATTTTCTTGCGTGGTCATATTGTGACAAATTTAAGTTTTTATAACTGGAATAAGAAATATGCATGTTTATAACAGTGTTTTAGTAACTTCCTGTTTGAGAGTGCTGAAATAAATGACAGTGCTATAATTATCTTAGAAGTCGCTTTAATCATATTTCTATGTATGACTCTGGTAAACATTATAATTGCCACTACAAAAAATTTCAGTAAACCAGGAAAAACAATACATATCATAGTCATATGTACTGTAGTCTTTATATTTTATATTTGGATCCTCTGAAACAATTCCACCAAAGCTATACTGAAGTCTGTCTGGACGAGCTCAGCACGTGTTTATGGGTGTTACCAGTAAGTAAAATCAATACGGGCTCTAAAGTTCTAAGGGCCGTTTTCCACTTTGGAAAATGCACATTCGTAGAAGAAAATATGTTGCTGTTCCGCGGACAGTTTTCTGTTCCACAGAACAAAATCCAAATTTGAACAGAAGTGAACAATTTTCTACTTTTTGTGCAACAAATAACAATATTTTTTTAACCAAATAAATATCATGTACCTCAAAAATAACGAAAGTCCCGGAATTTTACGGCGACTCCCCAAATTTTTGTGTGACTTTTTCGTAATTAAATTTTTTAATTTCGACCCGGAAAATTTCGGATAAACCCGATATTTTGTCCGGGTTATTTCTGGGTTAGCGTTCAGGTCGTCGATGACACAGGAACAGGGGAACAAATAGAAAACACAGTATGCTGAATGATGAACAACAATAAATAAATAAACTGGCTGAATGTCAGTAATGAGTAAACGAAATATACGAGTGAAAAATCCCACGCAATAGTACCATAAACGAGTGATAACAGCGATAAGACCAAGATAATGGTGATTGTTACGTGAATAACTTTGATATAATCAGATTAAAAACCGCAAACAAGATAACGTAAAAATGGCGTCTGAACAGCTTAGAATGCAGATTGGAAAGGACGACTACGGTCATGTGCAAGAGATATAGCTCGGGGCTAAAACTTCTGTCGACCGAACCGCAAGTGAGAATGGGAACGACAACAAAGATGGTACTGTAGCTCCGACCAACGCTAAATTGCCCTTCGGATGGTCCGAAACTTCACTAATAACGTCCTCTTCTGCCTGCTCTTGTTTTCTCTCTATTGGTTTTTCTTCATAGTCATTTCCGTTCTCTCCATTCTCTCCTGCATTCTTTATCTTCTCCTTACATTCTAACACATTTTTTTCTATTTCTCTAATATTATTTTCTTTTATTAATTGGTCCGTTCTCCTAGCCTATCTACATTCTCTTTAAATTCATTATCTCCTAACTCTATTGTATCTTCGATATCAAATTCTGCCTGTTCTTGTTTCCTCTCTACTGGTTTTTCCCCAACGTTATTTGCATTCTCTCCAATCTCTTCTGCATTCTCTATCTTCCTTCACACTTTTCTGACGCTTCTTTTTCTATGTCTTTTTAACTTCTTTCTTTGATCATTTGATTTTGTTCTCCTACGTTATCTGGAAACATGCCATCATCTTCTAATTTAATTGGATTATCGATAAGAAATTCTACTTCATTTCCAAGTTGCCACTGTGAAAACAAATACTGCAGCTACTCAAAACAGCGATTTCTAAATTTCTGTGCCTGAGATAGTTCCTTTTCTTTTACCATTACATCTACACCGATATCTGCGTCATGATTTTCAATACCAAATCTGCCGTTTGTCATTGATTTATAGTAATAAATTGTCCATATTTTATGAACAAGGGAGCTGTCATACAATGACATGCGCAAAAATGATCGCAATTTGATTTTTGTAATGAAGTTGTAGTTGCATGACTGAGTTGTAGTTTCGTGCTTTTTAACACTGCATATTCTGTCAGATTGAGATGAGCTTACAGGACATGTCACGAAAGATGCAGCTTAAGACTGTTGTTCTATGAACTTAAAGGCATATGGTGTAGCGAGGTCGGCATATTGTCCATAATAATCATTGTTAACGCCAATAGATAATGATGGTTTCGAACAGCAAAAAATTCATTAAAAACTGCATTAAACTAGCATACTTTAAACCGACACTTTTTGTTTTATTGCACATCGGTTCTAGGAGATTATTGGTGGTCTCTCCAAGGTTAAAAGAAGACTTTTTGAAACATGAAACCCATTGCTTTTTTACATTATCCCAGTTTTCTTTGTAATAATCCGCCACATTAACAATCTTTGTATTGACTAGTAGGTCCACGTTTTTCTTGTAATCTTCCTCGTCTTTGGAGTATGCAATGGACTGTATTATTTCCAGGCATCTCATCTTTTGGGCAGATGTTATTTCCATTTTTTCACATACTATCTCCCTTCGAAACGAATACAAAGTATGGTATAGACAAATCTGAAGAAAGGCATTTGGGAAGCAAGATGTAAAGGCTTCCCTTTTGTTAAAGTCCTTGTCAGACATGATTACATTTGTTTTATATGTTTACCGATTAACAATGGTAATTTGTGGTGAGCTGAGTGTTGACCGGTCGTAACACAGTGGAAAGCTACAGTATCCACATGAAGATAAAATTATTCTCTATTTCAACAGTGTATATGTATTGTATTTATCAACCAATTACTAGTGCATTGTGTTACAGCTTTTGTATAAAGTAGTCGACAACAATTACCGTATTTCCCGTAAGCGCCCTGGGCGCTCATTAGGGACATCAAGAAAAAAAAAAAATTAGCGAAAACTTTGCATATTTTGAGAAAAAGGTTATTACAGATGCTCAAATTTTTTTTTTTGATATTGAGAATAACCCGGCAAACGAGGTTGATTAATAATTCAGGGACTTATGATGATGTCGAAATTATTTGAAAATCAAGTTGTGTTGCCTTTGTTTCTTTGGATTTCCAATAAGCACCCACTCTAGTTTCCAAATTTTAAAACAAGCGCCATTAAAAGCGTCAGCTCCAGCTAGAGGAATGTCGTTGAAAGCAGCGGTCGTTGTACCAGCAGTGAAGTTTACCGTTGAAGCGGGAACGTCAGCAGGAGCTGAGTAATTCTCTCATGGGCGACGGACTCCAACATTTCGGGCAACAAGTGCGGCCCCAGGAGTAACAGCAGGCGGGACCACATGAGCACTAAAAACCACTGAAGTATGGTCACAAACAGACACAACAGGAACAGTTATTATTATTGCGAGTGTGGTCTACACTTAATGCTAGGCAAGAACCATTTATCTGTCATAATAAACGCAATAAAAAAGCAAATAAATACCACCCGTTTATATTTGCGTATAATTAAAATTAGAACATAAAAGTTATCCCAGCCAGCAAAAACCTGTTCAACGTCAGCAAAATTATGTTAGAACAACGTTCAAAGAACATTGTTCTAACATTATTTTGCTGACGTTGAACAGGTTTTTGGCCAGCTCGGAAGATTCGAAATAATAATGCATAATTATAAATATATCTATATACGGTAAGTAATTGGAAAAAAATGATTTGATTCTCAGATGTCACGTACGCTTTAACTGTTGCAAATTTTTTTGACATCACATTTCCTGTACCAAGAGTAGCAGTTATCTTGAAATATTTATTCTGATCAGTATTTCCTCTTACATTATTCACCGTGGATATTCGACTGCACTTTAATAAACTGCGGACTAATATCGATTCCGGCTATTTGACTGCACATTTATAAAAATGTGGACTGATACCGATTCGAGCTATTCGTCTGCACATTTGCAAAAAGCATATGGGCGTATAAAAGCATGGGAGTATAATTCTACGCCCATGGTAAAAGTGCGGACGAATATCAATTCAAGCTATTTGTCAGCACTTTTATAAAAAGCATTGGTGCTCGTTCAACATGGTAAAAGTGCGGACGAATATCAATTCGAGCTATTTGTCCGCACTTTTAAAAAAGTGTTCGTTCAAGAGTGAGGTGTAATAAGAAAAATAAATAAAAATGAAGAATTACTTTGATTTTTTTCATAATTATTTTCTTATGCTTCTTATGCTAATGTTTTACAATACGAACAAAACCAATATTTGTTCTTTGGTGCTTTTTCCATCTGTACGCACTTAAAGTGGTACCACTTCAAACATCTATCACATTGAATGGAATCGGATGATTTATCAAAGGTCTTGCAGCATCCATTACAACTGTAATTTGGCTTTCTTTTAAAGTTTGCAACTGTTTGCTCAACACACCGCCATCCTCTTACTGTGAAGTATTTTTTGATAAGAAAATAATTAAATTCGTCTCCTACTGCTGGATGTTGTTGGGCAACATCTGATATAATCTTTTTGTCATCAATCAGTAACTTCTGCTCCAAAGCTTCTTTGATGTATGGCTCAAGCACAAACCAAGACAGCATAACTAAAGAGATAATTCCGATTTAACGGGAACAAGGTTGGAAAGAAAAACAGACCCCATGTTTTACACGATTTATCCGGACCCACATCCGAACGGAATTATAAAGTGAACTCCATATAAAGGTTCATTTTGAAACATCAAATGACATCACCAGCTTAAATAGCTGCTTACTTGATACAGTGTAATTGATAACTATTATTTATGATTGTGATTTAAAGCTAGGGAAAATGGCCGGCCACATTTCTATAAAAAATTTTAAATTTCCTTCAGTGGTTAGAAATGATACCAGTAAGATTGATTTTCATTTATTGAGCAAGCAGATCAAATAATTACCTTCTTATACATTGTTTTCATGCTGGCGTTAATGTCTTTGTGCGCTAATAAATTTATTTGGCAGAAGAGACAAAAGTAATTGGGTTAACTACAAGGGCAAGGGTTTATGAAAACACACTTACTTCTTTCTTTTTCTCGTGGCAGCATTTTAACAAAGGGAACAGGTCCAGAAATTTTTGAAAATTTTGGTAGTCCAATTGTGGACGTTTCCGCGCCACTTGGCTTACCACGCTTCCGTATAACTGTTGGTAGCTTTATATCAGCAACATGAACAGCTAAAAACAAAATGAAATCAAGTCATTGAAACCTCATAATTTCCCATAATTGTTCTCGAATTTCAACTGAGTTAAAATGTGCACACAAATATGCTATCATTGGGTAATAAATAGAAATGAAAATAGCAGGATTAAAGATTGATGGTAAAAATTTTAACTTTGGTTATCACTAAGTCGTCACTTCGTTAAAGAATGAAAACTACGGATATATTAATTACTTAGAAAATGCTGTTTAAGGAAAACATAAGAAACCTAAGCTCAGGGAAAGGTTCTGCTATCTCTGGAGTTTTTTTTAGCAGTAATGAAGAAGGCCGGGTAGTCAATATTGGGGTCATTTCTACCTGTAATAGTTGGTTTGCATTCTTTTACAAGTTTTTTTTCTTCCAATTTTGTATGTTCTAAACAGAATAAATTTGGTACTAGCTTGATTTAATAGATACTATCGTAACTATTAGTAGATACTATCGTAAAAACGCAAGTAACAAAAAGCCAGACAATGGTATTTTTAAGCAACAGGCTTTAGGAAATATTAATCGTTATAATAAACCTATGGCACAGTGGCTAAAAGTACTTTTTTACCTTTTATATCATGAGGAACTGGTACTTTCGAAATTAATGTTTTCATTTCCACAGGATCGGCTAAAAATAAAGGAACAACATACTTTTCACCTATCAAACCACACATCTGTTATGTCATTTTGAGTTCAATGCAAAGGAAAATACTTATACAAGAGAATTCCCCATACTTTTCTCTTTGGAAATTTTTCGACCTCTCGTTTTATAAAAACACCCACTAAATTTTGAGAGAAATTCTGACACCCCCATCCCCCAACTATTAACTCCCCTTGTATTAATCACTTGAGAGTAAGTCACAACTTTACGATTTTTTAACGGATTTTAAATATCGTTATACATACGTTCTAAGGCTTGATTTCCACTTAACTTTTCGCTTGCCGTGGCGGTAAAAACAAGACATTCCATTGGTTGAGCTTAAAGGAAATCTTAATAAATAAATAAATACTTACCAAGATTAATTTCTTTAATCTCTTCTTTTGCTTTACTTGTTTTAGCTTTTTTACTTTTTGGTGCTATAAAACAAAGGTTGTTTCTGCTTTAAATAGCGCTCCAACTCAATTTTATTTTATTTTTTCTTTTGTAATTATTCCTCAGCAGAATTAGGTGCGATCTATAAAAGAGTTTAACTAAATCCCCCTCCAATAAAAAATAAAAAATAGTTAGTGGTTAAGAAACCAAAAATTATATTCCCTACTCTCCCGGTGTCTGAGAAAAATTAGAAATTACTACTGTTGAAGTTTAAAATAACCTTTTTTATCCACCTTCAGTTTGAATATCTTAACAGGATCAACAAAACCACCAACTTTCAAATATCGCTCTGCATCATCTTTTGTTATAGAGAATAAAGCTCGACAAAATCTTATCAACAGTTCCGGCAAAAGTACTTTAGTGGTGTAATCAACTGTGCAATTTGAGAGTTGCTCATCATTTGCGAGCAAATTTTCTAGGTTATTAATTTGGGACATGGAAAATCCTCCCTTTGCCAATTCTGATGTTAGATGATGAGAACGAAAATTTTCAAACTCAAAGCGCCGTGGTAAATCATAAAATACTTGATGCCTCCAGCTTGTAACTTTAGCAGTTTTCACATTTACTAAATATTGAGCAATTTCCTGTTCGTGATATATTTGTTTTAAGTGAAAGTTTGTCATCGATGCTATTCTGTTATCTTTTTTTATTGTTTCTTCATCACGGTTATCTTCTTCCTCTGAAGACTCGAAATTTAGATCCACTACAAATAAAAATTTTACTTTAAACAGCATTGTGCAATAATAAGACAATAATTTGACGACAAAACATTTTTCAATGGTGGAACTATTCACGGTTGCAACGCAGTGGAGATCGTGCGGATAGAGATCAAAACCACATCAGTTAGAAAGTACGTTCAAGCAAATTAGAATTAGACTCTGACCGCGACACCAGGCTCTTGGTGATATTAGTATCAGTAATATTGATATTACGGCGATAGTAATATCATTAGTTCATTTTTTATCTTCCTTTTCAAATGCTTACCTTCTTTATGAACTGTAGGAGCTTCGTGTGAGACATCATCACTACTTCTACTAACTTCTAATAACACATCATCGACTAAAAACAAAAGACATCATTAAATAATTAGCCCCCTATAATAAGATGCACAGTTCTTCTTAAATATGCAACCTTCTTCCCAGGACCTATTTTTTCTCTGTACACCTAAATCGGACTTTTATAAGTCCCTGGAAGGGAGGTTGTCAACTAATACTTACCTTCTTTATGAACTGTAGGAGCTTCGTGTGAGACATCAGCACTACTAACTTCTAATAACACATCTTGGGCTAAAACAAAAAGACAGCATTAAATAATTAGCTAAAACTAAAGCATGGTTTTCATTAAAACTGTCTTCGGAGGTGTTTAATTATGCGTAATTATGCAAGCAAATTCTCGATTCTTATTGGCTAATTCAGATGATGAGCGGAACATGAGCGGAAAAAGTACGCTTGTGAAAGTTAAAAATTTTCAACATTCACAAGAGTACTTTCTCCGCTCGCGTTATTGACCAATCACAATTGAGAATTGCTTTTTCCGCTCGTACAAACTTTTCGAATGGAAACCCCGCTAAGAGGATGCACAGTTGACAAAGCTTCAATTTAATCATTCTTTTCAAATATGCAACCTACTTCCCAGGACCTCTTTGTTTCTCTGTACACTTAAATCAGACGTTTATGAGTCCCTGGAAGGGAGGTTGTCAACTGATACTTACGTTCTTTATGAACTGTAGGAGCTTCGTTCGAAACTTCAGTACTACTAACTTGTAACGATGCATCTTCGACTAAAAGCAAAAGACAGTTTTAAATATCAAGTCCCCTCTCAAGGTGTAAAAGAAGACACAACAAGGTTCAAATTTTTTTGAGGCTCTGCTATCTTGAAGGCTAAACGAAATATCAAAGTTGAAATCAGAGCTTTTCATTTCACAGGAATTTACGGACACAACTATCTGCGGTAATAACAACTTCAAAATCCAATTGTTGTCTCACAGCATTTCTGACCATCTCCAGTTGTTTTCGTGAATGTTCAAAATGTCTGGTGCCAAGAAGCGACATCGAAGATGCAATGTCCATAGAAATCTCTTGTGCTTTTTTCAGCTTCATTCCTTGGGTCAATGTTGTTTTCTTTTTGTTCAAAATGGACAGTTTTGTTTTACTGCTACATTCTTGATGTTTTGTATTTAACAAACTTAAACTATTTTTTTTGAAAAGTCCAAGCAGCCATCGATCTTTTACCAGACATTTGTCATATAAAGGCATGTTTCGAGTATTTCTAACTGCAAGGATATGTTTACATAGAAGTTCCATACTTTTTCTAAAGAAACAGCTACATGAGGTCTCGTTGGCTTTGGCACCATTACTAAACTGAATGAAACCATCTTCATCTACATCTACATTACCATCAACATTACAATTTATTGACTTATTATATTCATCCTTGACATGTTTGAACGCGTATGGTGTAACAATAGTTTGATATTCAAGGAGCTTTGCATCAAAACAACAAGCTGGTACTTTGTCTGTGACCATTACTGCCCTGTGATTTCTTTCTGATCTGAGAGATAAAATGACAGATAGGATTTCATTAAAACAAGTGTTCAAATTATTGTACCTACTACATACACTTTTAAATTTTTGATTTAAGCTCTCCAATCTGTTGTTTGTTAGATTCATATATGATACACCTTCGACAAGACCAAGCACCCATTCGTGACGACAAGGATGCTAATTTGACATAAAATAGTCAAAGATTTTAGTTCATTTAAATTTTGTTCGTACATTTTTTCAGACCTACTATAAACCAGGTTGCGGAGAATACTCAAAGTGACCTGCCTTTCGTGCTCAGTTATTCCTAGTTTTGCTGTTGTTACTTCGCATCTAAAATTTCTTTGAACATGGAATCTACAAATTATACGGCTAGCATTTTTAAATTCTGAAGCGAAAATTTCTCGTTCAGTAAAAATCTTTGTCTGTTATGATGCATTTCACATCTGTGTGGCGCTCATTTATAGATTTGAATATTTGCGTCATTTTCCTGATTGTTTGCTCTCCCTCTGACACTACTAAAAATAACCCAGCTAACTCCGACTCTCCATTACCATTTTCTACAACGATCAAATACAACTGCATCTGGAGGTTATTTAACCGATGTGTTGCGTCAATCATTAGTACTTTAGGGTATGTTGAAAATGAATCTAAAATGTTATAAAGTAATTATTCATCACCCACAGGCTGTCCAAGTCTTCCCAACAATGACTTGAGTAATAAATGCATTAAAAATTTCTTGGCATTAGGCGCGGATAAAATTTTGCTTTAATATTAATAAAAACCCTTCTTATTTGAAAGGTTTGTTGCAAGCAACTAACTAGGGGGCAAATATTTGCAAATTTTTGTATTTTGACATTGAAAAACTTATTGTCTCATGCTAAAATACTTCGAAAATAGACAATTCACTCCATGAAAATTTACCTAAGTAAACAATGACTACACAATTTTTTAGGAGAACAAGATAAATTAGAACATTCTATAGGAATTTAAAGTCTGTTCTACATATTTCAATGATGTTCTTTTTCAGTACATCCTTCATGTTTTAATGTCGGGTCAGTTTTTCAAAAAAAAAAAAAATAATAATAAATAAATCAGTACAATAAAATCTTTTCTATTCTGCTTAAGGTTTCTTATTTTCCTTGCTCGTAGCTCTTACGTTTTAGTGATCTCTCGCTTTGTATTGAGTAAATTCTTAAAAAATAAAAATAAAATAAAAAAGACTCTTACTTTTCATGTGATTATTTTGGTAGAATATACCTAGAAGATTTCCATTCTCATCTGTTAGTACTTCAACTGAACCACCTAAAATATTAGAACATATGAACATATGATTCTGAGGAAAAAGTAATTTAATTTTTTTGCCTACATCCATATGAGAATATGGAGTTATTGAATCTGTTTTTCACACAATCTCGCCCACATAGACAGACAAGGCGTTATTCTCCAACAATACTTGTGTTTTATCTGTGACCGTGTGTCCACGTCTTGTTGAGAAGAACAAGAAAGAAAAAACTACCGCTATATTGTTTCTACAAGAATGTCAAAATGCAATGTTTTCTTAGTTTTTTTTTATATCACCGTACAATACTTAACCCTTTCTGGCCATGTGACTGTTTTTAGCAGAAAATTAATCAAACCCTAAGCGATTATTTCAAGCTTTGCACATTATTCTATTGACCTATATAACACGACTGATTAAATTACACATTACGTCATTGTATTGTTACCGAAATGGTGGCATCCCTACCCTCTTATATAATGTACTCACCTGGAGTTTGCTCTAGTTTTTGCACAAGCTTTACAAGATCATTGCGAGGAGTGCTTGCATTTTTTTTTATTGCACTTTAATTTCTAAAAATCCTTGAACTTCTTGACGCTCTGTTATATCAAGTTTTCTAGATTTGGGCAAGTAATTGTATGATTCCTAAATGAAAAACTTAGTTTTAGCCGGTATTATTATAAAGGTAAAACCCACCCCGTCCCCCGTATGTAAGCCCTCCTGGGTATAAGTCCCTCTAAGAAGGCGTTGCAATAATGTAATCCTAGCGCTTATAACCAGGATTTCCCGGTATCATAAAAAAAGCTCACATAATATGCTCACATGGGTAATAATTTTATGACTTTTTTGAGTATGGTTTCTTCCAGCAAGTGGATAAATTTTCGCGTGGATAAAACTTCGCAAACAGCGATCGATTTCGGGGGTGGATTAATTTTCATGAATTCTTAGTTTTATTCGAAAATGTTTTTTATGTGGATTAATTTTCACGAAAAGTACAAAGATTCTATCTACGCGAGAATTTATCCACTTAAAGTAATCATAAATCCTCCTAGATAAAAGTAATAATAAAAACAAACGTTATTTACCACAGTAACATTGTGGTTGTATAAATGAGTCTTATCCTCCTGCGTTCACATCTGAGTATATTTTTACCTAAGCAACGAAAAGTTGTGCCTTTATGTCCTTCGTTTTTGAAACGACAGCAATCATAATCTTGTTGCAGCTATGCTGGTTATTTTATTTATAACATTTTACCCCATCGGAACCAGCAAAGCGAAGTAATAGACAGTGACACAATGCATAGCAGCTGGATCAAGCAATTATCACAACTTATTTCTTTATCTGCGAGGGGTAGGTGGCTTATACACGGGGGGGACTCCTCTTTGTTGACTGCCATTTTGTTTTTATGAGAGAATCGAACATAAACATTGCATTATATTAATACAATTCGAACGTGATTGCACAATATTTTTTCTTATCTTTTCTTCTCTGCTTTTGCGTGCCCCTGACCTGCTTACGTCAATTTCCTTGGTAACAAAACCTTGTAAGGAAATCGAACACTTACGAATGACGTAAAGTTTACGGCACATCGTTTATGTACTACTTTAAGTAAAAGATTAAATGAACATTTAAGTTTTGAACGAAAAGTTTTATTCAAAGTAAATAAAAATAAACAACATTAGGTAAATTCTAAACATACAAAATGTATTATTCGACGACTTGCAAAACTTGAAGCAGAAAAAAAGTAAGCAGAAAAGAAAGTAAATGAAAACATGCAGCAAATGGAATCTCAAAATGAAGGTATTATTGATTTTCAATTTGCATGCTTCGCAAAGCTGGCAGTATTTATAATACATATAGTATATATAGTCTATAAGATAACAAAAAGTGCGTTTGTAGAAATATGACTTTATAACTATATTTAAAATAACTTTAACAACTGAAAAACTTATGATATATAATATGGGATTACGCAGTTATCCATTTTTATCCCTAATTTAGTCACCTACGCAGAAATGAAATTAAAAAAACAAAACACTATCTAGTCAAAGACACCATGTTGAGTATATATCCTAGAAGCACAACTATCGTGGCCTGTTTATATGAACCTGCAGTGAAATTCAATCTGTAGTATTAAAACAACTCTCCTAATCATCAACGCATATTTCTATTTGGATTTGATTATTTGTTATTATTTTTAGCCTCATGTTCCGAACCATCGACTTCTGAATCTCCCTCCCTAGACGTGAGTTCGTCAGGTCTTGGTGCGATTGACCTTCAAGCCATTGCAGTTGAGCTAAGCACCAACAAGACGAAAACCTGAGGGAAAAAAGCGCTTTAAAACAAAAGCGAGATCATTCGAAGAAGATAGTTGCAACAAAGAGAGGTAGACCACTAATGTTAGATGAAATTGATTCGATGGTGCAACGTTATCTTGTTGCAGCATCCAATCGCGGTTCTATTATTTCTAGAGCTGTTGCAACTTCAACCGCCAAAGCTTTGATGTCAAAAACAGCTGTCTATTCAGTCCCCGAGCTAATTCATATGCAGCAATTTAATTCAAAGTCACATGATCAGTGTGTCGCAGCGGCTTTAACTGTCAAAACTTTTCCAAAACCGCCAAATTAAATTCCCGCCATATTTAAAAAAATTGGTCTACCGCCAATTTAAATTCCCGCTAAATTTAAAAAAAGTTATCAACCGCCAAATTAAATTTCCGCCAAATATGCCGATTTTGCCAACCGCCAAATTAAATTCCCGCCAAAATTTCTTACACCAGTTAGTGTCTAAAGTAGAAATGTACGGGATACCGGCTACATTGACCAAACACCTTTAAAGTACGTCTCTTCATCGCAAACCACCTTGGCTAAAAAGAACTTGAAACAAAAAGCAGTTGCTGGAAGTGCAGACAAGCGAACAATAACAGCCACATTCGCAGTAAGTCTTGATGGTAACTTTTTACCAATGCAGTTATTTACGGCGGGAAAACAAAACAAAGTTTACCGCGATTTAAATTCCCAGATTCGTTCAGCTTAAGCGTAAACCCAACCCATTACAGCAATGAGAAAGAATCGATTAAGTTTATCAAAGAAGTCATCGTCCCATACGTTGAAGAACAGCGTTTATTATTGGGATTACCTAATCAAAATGCACTGGTTTTGTTAGATGTATTTACAGGTCAAACCACACCTTCAGTTCTACAAACATTCAAAGATAATGGAATCCTTCTTGTATTTATTCCTGCAAACATGACCCATATTTTTCAACCATTGGATTTGTCAGTTAATGCATTCGCGAAAAGATTCATAAAAGACAAGTTTAATAAATGTTACACAGATCAAGTTGTTGGACAAAGGTTAAGAATTACAAGAAATCGTCATTAAGCTGCGTTTATCGATTCTAAAACCTCTGTGTACACAATGAATGACGGATCTGTACAACAAAATGACAACAAAAGAAGGTAGAGCTGTTACCAAAGCTGGTTGGGGGATCTGTACAACAAAATGACAACAAAAGAAGGTAGAGCTGTTACCAAAGCTGGTTGGGTTGCAGCTGGTATTGATGACGCTATTAAAACTTGCTATCACTCGACCCTTTCAGCGATATCAATCCATTAATTGAGTTGACGTGCAGAGAAAACAGAATGCAGGAGGAACTAACCCCACACTGCATTGAGAAGATCGAATTAGAAATATCTCTAATGGAAAATGAAGATTCTGACGATGAATATGTTTTGGAGGATAGAAATGTGTTTCAATTTGTCGATGATGAATTTGTCGATTGCGAATAATTTGTATAATTTGAGTAGCAATAATGATTTTTAAACAGTTGTTGATTCAATGGATTTTGTTTCTTTTTCTTTTTTTTAAAATAAGAAATTTGAAAACCGCGAAATTAAATTCCCGCGAAAAATATTATTTTTAACAAACCGCGAAATTAAATTCCCGCGAAATAATATTTTGTTGACAAAGCGCGAAATTAAATGACCGCGAAATGCAATTACTTCGCGGTTTCGAGCCAACCGCGAAAATTTGTTCCCGCGAAAATTTCTTCCTTTAAAGTATGTAGTTAATAATTACCCTAATATAGGAACGCGGAACTCGGGCTATTTTGTCCAGATTCTCTACGAAGAAGGAAGAAAAAGAAGAAAAAAACTGCCCAAATGAATAGCTTTCTTTTATACCGAAATCTAATTAATCAGAATATTCATATTAAATGTAAAAAGGCAAAAAATAATAAAAAACGATGATGTATACGCACAAACAAAACTAAACCCTTGGAACGATAAAATTAGAAAAAAATAGATTAAATTGGGTTTGAAAAGTAGCTAGAATGCATAAAAGCACTCCAGTTAGACAAGCACTTAGCTATGCAATGGAACAATATAAAAAAGCTAGAGGAAGACCTCGTACAACATGGATATCAATGATTACCGAAGAAATCAAGACGGATTTAAAAATTGATCTTTACGATGCGTTAAGTCAATAAACGATACATTATGGAACGAAACATTTGGAAAACATTTTATATTGTGATTAAATGACGGCTAAGTAAATTCATTTACGTAATAAACCGTTTATAATAAAAATAATAAAGGCTTTTAGTGACGATTAAATACGGTTAAGTTCGAACGTTCGAGTAGAAACAATGCAGTAGCCACTTCAATCCTATTATTATCTGATAGATTCCCAGTCGGCAAAAACCTGTTCAAAGTCAGCAAATTTAAGTTAGAACAATGTTCACAGAACGTTATTTTGCTGACTTTGAACAGGTTTTTGACGGCTGGGTTGAAGCTATGCTCAATCTCTTTTCCACAATGAACAACTGTAGAGTACTTGGTAGACTGATGCAACACTCAAAAATACACTTCCTCCCAGTGGTAATTTATTCCCTTTTAATACTAAGTTTTGTTCAAACCAAAAAAAAAAAGAAAAAGACAGCTTTAACAAAACCACGACTCTGACTCAAACGTCTTTCAGACAACTTAAAGACGCCGGGTCGTAGCCAGTCTTTAAAAATACCACTTTTAGACGCGTATTAAATGTATTCAGGAAGACGTCCAATCGATATCATAAACTAGACGTCTAAAATATCTTTCTAAAAATTGTGAGTTTGAGTAAGATGTCTATAGCTATCTTGAACGGGACGGGACCTCTTTCAGATTTCTTTAAGACGTCTTACAAATGCTTCATCTTCCTCAGGTGTAACTTAGATGTAACAAAAAGCGTTTAAAAGATGTCTTGTGCCGGCTGAATAATTTTCTACGGCATATTCCGTGCGTAATTTTTCCGAGCATTTCTTCACAAGTGCGCATGCTCCAAAATAATTCTGCACAGAATTTTGCGCCAGAGAAGAAAATACACGGAATAGAAAATGACCTTTAGAGCAGGGCTTTTTTGGTCCTTCCAAATCCACGGTAATATAAAGAGGTATCCTTTGTTGGATTAGTGCCGAAATTAAAAATCGGTAAAAAAACACTGGAATTGCTGCCCTGTAAAATTAAAAATGTGCGAAACACCCAACAATATAATGCAAACGTTAACTCATTTGAGGTCGTTTCATTATGTACATTTTAATATAAACCCTATTAGTACTGGTGACGGGAGAGGGGTGGTAGACGATTCCGCCCCCTACCATATGCCGTATACCTTTTAAACGACTATAGTTATAGCACTGTCATTTTTCATCATTTAATCTATAAAATTCTATAGTGTGTATATGCTGAAAACTTCAGCTTTATATTAACTATTGAATGAATCAATTTCAGCGTCATATCACCTATTGTATTATATTATTATTTCTTTGCCATAACCTAAGCCACATACTTTTAGGTTAGAAATCATTTGTAAAGCATTAAGTCATTGTTGGACAAATTGTATTTGAGTGATGCCTGCAATGTAAGAGTTGGTGAAGTTACTTGAATTGAAAAACTACACAAAAAATTCTACAAATTTTGGTCTCATAATGAATCCGTTTCTCCCAACTTTTCCGATTTCGGAAGAAAATGTTGGTAATTGCAACACTTTTGCTCAAAACCCGAAAATGATGCAAACAATAGATTACCTATTCAAAACTGAAAATGGAATTGGAAAAGCTTTTATAGAACTCTTATAATCGAAATGCTAAGAAATCGCGGTTTTTAAGGAAAACAAGTTATTCTATATTGTTGTGATGATGTCATCGATAAAATGCTGGCGTCATAAGAAAAATTGCTAACATTCTGTTTCCTTTAAGATTGACCATAGTTCTACCAAGTTTCACCTATATACTACGAGCTTTTCAAACATTATGGAGTGGGCAGAATCTGTCCCCCCCCCCCCCCAATATTGTGAGTTGACTTGTGTGTGCAATATTAAATAATTCATAATAAATTGATTTAAATTTCCTCATTATAGTTAAGGAGATGGAGGTGGGTTATGATAACTGTTTGAAGCTCTCAATGTCAAATTCGTAAGAAATAAGAGTCTAAATAAAGACATAGCCAGACCTAGGAGAGAGGTATATCCAAAGCGGAGTTAGACTTCTAAATAACATGTTCGTTGTTTGTTGATTTTTGGAATCCAGACTCATTTTCTAGAAAGTTTTTGAAATAATATTCACAACTTTGCTGCAGTTTTTTGTATATTTTTCATGATACAGTTGTTAAAATGTTTCTTTGTGTTCAAGTGCGGCAAGAACAGTATGATATATATTTTGTGACTATACAAAATAATGAAATTGATTCCAT
>JAULBZ010001866.1:0-20421 GCA_032360805.1 Neoturris breviconis
ATATTTTTTTCAATGAAAAATTTCAAGTATTCAGCATTTTCGGTTCTCAACATAAGGGGGGGGGGTTTTTTTGCCCCCCCCCCCCCCGGTTAAACTATGGACATACCGATACCCCGGTAAAACTAGGGTTAAAGGTAGTTTCGAGAAATGACCAACAAATTTTGAAGATCACGTGCTGTAGCTATGAAAATTTTGAAGAATGTGTACATTAGGATTATAATAAATGTGACAAAGTTTCAAGACTTTTTTACTAAAAAAAATTATTCAAAAAAATATGGTGCCATGGCGAAATCCGCCCCCACCCCAAATAAGGCTACAAAATTCTTGAAAACAAACAAACAATGCAAGGTGCTATGTCAACATGCTTACGATAGAGCTATCACAAATTTATGAATACGACGCGTTGCCTGCTCAAAATAGAAGTTGTTGCAATGCAACCTTTTGTACAGTATAGATCTCACCAATCTATCAATCCATTACAAGATTTGTATGCTTTAATTTTGAGACGCTCCTATTGTGATATATCTCAGTGAGCAAAAAGTTGCAAAACATTCCGCGGTTAAGATGCTAAACAAGTTTGTCAATGTTGTTCTAGAGTCTATATTGCAGACATTACACAAGTCTTTGCCAACTGGGTCGCGTATTGAACATTATTTAGCTGTGAAACGAAGCCCCACAGATGTTTGAAATATCCTAGTATCATCCAAATATTTTTTCGACTTTTCTCGACCCCGTATGAAACCCGGATAAATCGGAAATCGTGGTCGTACTTATGAATGAAAAAATCTTTGGTTTGGTTATAGTATGGTTTATAGGTTTATGGCATGATATAGATTTATAGATATGGTTATGGTATGATCATACATATGGTAAATCTTTCTGTTATGGCTTATTGTTATGATTATGGCTATGTTTTTTGGTTATAGTTTAAGGTTATGGTTTATGGAAGGTTTATGGTTATGCTTTAAGGTTATGATTTATGGTCATGGTCATGGTATTGGTTCATAGTTATGGTTTATGGTTATAGTTTATAGTTTATATTTATATATTTTTTTTGTGGTTTATGGTTTATGATTCATGGTTATGGTTTATGGTTATGGTTTTGGTCATGGTTTATGGTTATGGCTTATGTTTGTGGTTTATGTTTATGATTTTGTGTTATGATTTATGGTTATGGTTCATGGTGGTAGTTTATGGTGGTAGTCTATGATTGTGGTTTATGGTTAATGGTTATTGTTATGGTTTATAGTTGTGGTATATGGCTTATGGTTTATGGTTCCGATTATGGTTTCTAGCTATGGTTTGTGATTATGGTTTATGGTTATGATTTGTAGCTATAGTTTGTTTATGTTCATTTCATAATTATGTTTATGTTTATGATCATGGTTCATGGTTGTAGCTTATTGTTTTTGTTTTATGTTTATGGTTTATGGTCAAGGGTATGGTTCATGGTTGTTGTTATGGTTTATAGTTGTGACTTATGGTTTATATTACTGTGCTTTATGGTTTATGGTTAATGGATCATGGTTACGATTTATAGATGTGGTTTATGGTAGTAGTTTATGGTCGTAGTTTATGGTCGTAGTTTATGGTCGTAGTTTATGGTCGTGGCTTATGTTTTTGTTTGTGTTTGTGGTTTATTGTTTATGGTTGTGTTTACAGTTAATAGTTATTGTTTATGGTTATGGTTTATAGTTGTGGTTTATGGTTATGGTTTATGGTGGTAATTTATGGTTGTGATGTAGGGTTTATGGTTTATATTTTATGGTTATAGTTTAGGATTATGGTTTGTGATTATGACCTATGGTTTATAGTTTGTAGGTATGGTTACGGTTTTGGTTTATTATTATTGGTTTATAGTTATGGTTGTGATTTATGGTTATAGTATCGTTTTGGTATGGTTCTGGCTATGGTATGATTATGGTAATGGTATGGTTAGAGAATGGCTAAGATATGGTTAACGTATAGTTACAGTATGGTACTGATATGGTTATTGTATAGCTATGGTATTGGTATGGTATGATTATGGCTATGTTTTAGATTTTAATGGTGCGATACTTGGTCACTTGACTATTTGTGGGCCCTTGAGAAATTTGAAGGCATAATTTCAACCTTAAGTATAACAACATAATCCAGAATGACGAAAAGTAAGTGGGATACTTCGTTTGATCCAACTTTTGATTACTTATGTTATATTGTAAACGTAAGAAGAGGAGGGTGTCTAATTATGTAATAATTATGGTCACGTGATCCAAGTTTTAAAAGGGCGTTTGCAAGCAGGCAAATCGCACGTCAATAGTTTTTCGTTGATCCACCCACCCATTAATAGCCGTACTAGTCAACATCATAACTAGACTGACTTTACTCACATCATAACTGACTTTACTTACTGTTGTATTTGAGTACTTTACATTATAGCATAAATAAATAAAATTATTTTCGGTTGAATTCCCTGCATTAGAAAATATCAACGATTTATGAATGGGAGGGTGGTAATACTAGGCGGAACTAGAGTTTGTACAAATTGCACTTCATCTCAAACATCATTGTTGTTCAAAACCTGCGGTTGTTCAAGACGGATGTCTTTCTAATTTTCTCTTTATTTTAGGTGGTATGGTTATGGCTTGGTTATAATGATGGTTGGTTTTGGAAAGCACTCTTAGCGAATACGAATAGCATTCCAAAATGCGTGCTGTTCCAAGATGATTGTTTGTTTGTTGTAATTTTCGAGTTTTCATAATCGTTCTGTGAAACTTCTGAAGGTATTATAATTACAATCCCTCCAAAATATCATTGGAAAAGAATACGTATAAGGTTATATATGGCTTCATGATTTGATAAGGTGATGTGTTTATCGCATGATCTCTTTTAAAATAGCTAAATGGTGTACGTGAATTAGCTTACGTTTGACGCAACGTCTTATCTACCTAAGGGAAGTAATTTTGGCGAATTTGCGAAATTTCGCGAAGTTTAGTGCCAAATTGCGAAAACTTCTTCTCGCGAAATGTCTAAAGGTTAGCCATTCGCGAAAATTAATTCTCGTGAAAAAAATTCACACAAGAATCTGATGACGAAGAATAGGTAGACTTCCAGCGGAACACCTTTCGACTAGTCGTCAACGAGGATGTCGTCAAATATTTAGATTTCGATGCAATGCCAATGTTTCCTTCATTTCTAAAATCCCCCCAATAAGTTGAATCTTCTCATTTGCAAAAATTAATTCCCGCGAAAAATTCCTAAACACCTGATTCGCGAAAATTTCTTCTCGCAAATTGAAAAAAAATCGGGAAAAAAATTCGCGATAATTACTTTCCGCGAAATTACTTCCCTTAAGGTATGTCGAAAGGAAGTTGTTTTTACACGACGTAGCGACGTAAAAAAGAACGTTTACAAAACGTCACGTGACTACTGGATTTTTTTCGATATAAAAATATCTAATCGGAAAAAAAGTCGGGGAAAAGTATCCAAATTTTCGGTTCAATGACCAATATTTTCTTAAAGCTAGAAGAGGGGGTCGGAATAAGAGCGGGGCGGGAGTGGAAGGAATTTTTCCAAAATTAATAAGCTTATTTGATACTGCAGATTACGTAATTATGAATTCGTTGGTAAAGTAGAGGATTTTCTTTTCTTTTCATGATATTTGCATACAAACAATTAGTGAATTGGGGCAGTCTGTAATATGGGCATTTAAATTTTCCTGATACTAAGAGGAACCAGCGGAGTTCAAACTGGAAAAGCGGAAAGAAACCCTGGGAACGAGATTTGGGTTTGGAATGGAGAGTTTAGTTAAAAGAATATTTTGTTTTAGGTCTACAAGTGTGAGTGAATCAAACTTTCAAAGTGATACAGTACGATTTGTAGAAGATATATTACGCTTTCTTTTCCTGACAGATCCCTTCTCTATGCAGTATCTTATTTTGCTTGGTCCCTCTTTCCACCAAAAAAAGCAACGAAACTTTGAGTATATTTAAAAAGAAATTGTCAAATATTGTAAATAGGTTGAAGTTTTCCATTTGAGGTGGACATTCTACTGAAACACTGATCAAGAAATTAAGCTATAAACATTACATTAATATCTACTCCTTTAACTTTCCCACTTCTACTTATCCAGTGGGCAGATGACGTCGGGACAACGTCGCAACAACGTCAATATGACGTCAGTTTGACGTCGTTTCGACGTTGTTTCAAAGTCATGTGCCGGCAGGGTAGCACCTCCAGAACTCAAAAAATTACTTAACTTAATACGAAGAGATTAGGAATTTCCAGACGCTCTTCTTTGCAAACAATAACATATTCTTTTCGTTTTAGTCCGAAGCTTAGGATGTTAATCATTACATTCTCTAACAATGCAAATTTGATATTACCTCTAACATTAAACAGGTAACTAATTTCTCCAACATCATTTAGGAGTTATATATCAACCCCAGGACATCTTGCCTTTTCGAAATACGGAGAGTGACTTCCCGTATTTCGAAAAGGTAAGAAGCCCTGAAAACGAGGTCGTAAGATTTTTATTACTTTATTCTTTCTATTGTTCGCGCCTTTTATATTTTCGCGCCGTTAATTTTCTTGCCCCTAATTTACGTAATTTTGTTTATAAGAGTTAAACTCAAATGCACATGGCGTTGGATCAACGTCAAAACGAAGTCACGACGTCGTTCCGAAGTTGATCCGACGTTTTGTGCCCACTGAGAAAGAGATAATCACTGCGTAAAATAAAATATTTTGTTTGAAAATCTTTTGTGCTGTGGAAAGCTACCGAACACAATCCAACATAGCTCTACACACGGATTATTATCTGCTGTCACACGATGTCTAATCAACGATGTAACGTAAAAACGACGTCTTTTCTACGTTGATAAGGCGTCGTTTCCCCACTGGATTTATTGTCATGTATGGCAATAAACAATGTACAATGTACGCGGCGGCAGTGGTGTGTCAGTTTTTAAAAAACTTTTAGCAGCGTGAAAAACTATTGAATACGGAGCCATGGCATGCTTAGCAATACACAGTCCGGATACAGAGCTGTACGGACTCCGTATCCAGTATCATCGGATGATATTATGAATTAATATGAAGAACAGAGATAATTTGTGACGTATTCTTACCATTGTTGCAAAACGCTAACATCATAAAAAAATATTCCGCCATTTTTTTTTCAGATTCTAATCAAGGAAAAATTGAATAGGTATCGTGGAAAGTTTGAAGGCCAATAGATGAAAATTACATAATTTCATCGTTGAATAGCAAACAAAAAGCCCAGCCTGGATGGGGTTAAAACGCGTGAATTTTATATTTCCACTGTGAGAATTTAATTTGCGCAAATTTAGCGATAGTGCAGTGCAAAATTACCAGCTCTTAAGGTATAATATAACTCCATATATGGCAATACACAATCCTAATACGGAGTCATATAACTCTATATAACGTAATAGAAAGTCCCAATGCGGACCCATATAACACCATATACGACAATACACAGTCCAAATACGGAGTCGTATAACTCCATATATGGCAATATACAGTTCAATTACGGAGTCATATATGGTAATACACAGTCCAAATATGGACACACGTAACTCCATTTATGGTAATACAGAATCCGAATACGGAGTCGTATAACTTCATATATTGCAATATACAGTTCGAATCCAGAGTCATATAACTCCATATATGGCAATACACAGTCCAAATACGGAGTCATACAAATCCATATATGGCAATACACAGTCAGAATACAGGCCCAGATAACTCCATATAACGCAATACACAGTTCCAAGAATTATTTAACTCCGTATATGGCAATACACAGTCCGATTACAGATCCACATAACTCCATATATGGCAGTACACATT
This sequence comes from Neoturris breviconis, assembly GCA_032360805.1. Lineage (NCBI taxonomy): Eukaryota > Metazoa > Cnidaria > Hydrozoa > Anthoathecata > Pandeidae > Neoturris > Neoturris breviconis. The sequence goes on from JAULBZ010001866.1 coordinate 5,857, forward strand.
ATTTTTGCTTGAAACACGTTCTGACAAATTTTGGTGAACAAGCATTTTTTCATCAAAAAACCTTTTTTTTTTGCTACCTGTTGTGACGTCGTCATAAAATAATTTTGCCAAAATGTTTATTATGTGTTGACCTAACATTCTGTAAAGTTTCAAACACGGCAGCATGGTTCCTTCAAAAATATTGAGGAGCCCCCAAAAGACCCCGTATTAAGAGGGTTAAAGTACTGCAACTATAATTGATTCTCTATATTTAGATATATTTTGGACCGTCCGTCATTTAATTTAGCACATGCATATATTTACAATCTCTCAAATAAAATATGAGACGTATTACGAATTTTAACAAGCAATATACTTAAAATGATATCGGGAATAATACCCTAGAGATTTATCTCATAGATTTATCCATTGAGTATACTTAAGACTTAGATCTTATTGCAAACTCAACAAATGCTGTCGTTTCTAGCAGCCTAGTACCCAGGCTCCTGGAACAAATTTGAATTCTAAAAAACTTTGCATCGCTATTTTTCATTTCCAGGCAATGTGTTATGGTTTTTCAGAAGGGTATTACGATCGAGTCTATTCATTTTTCTGCGCATACAAGATGACGTAAATATCGTTTTAGTGTAATCAGGGGGTACAGAAATTTTACTATTTGAATGAAATAAAATGTTTTCGTAGTGGTTATGTGTTTAGACACGTTTGATTCATAAAATATACACTAGTAATTTTAATTTTTAATTAACTGTCCATTGGTAGAAATCGATAGAACATGATATTTAATGTGATTCTCTAACAATAAAGTGTCTGCTTTTGGATTTTGCTTAGAATCTTCTGCCTATGGAAATGAACCTTTAAAGAACATGGGGAAAATATGGCTACTTGGTTATTCAAATAATAGTAACGGATCTTAACAGTAAAAAAAACATTTATAATGCCAAAATTAGTACAATTTTCTATACCATGATCTCGGACAACTATATAAAAACTGTTAGGCATATAGGTATCGAGTCCACACCAAAAATCGCGATGTCTATAACGAGTATTTTAAGTGTCGAGTTGACACCCGAAAGGTGTAACGTAAAATATACTCAAGGCTCAGCTTGATCAGTTTAAAGATCAACACGATCCAAGTTTAACGTATTGGTGTCGAATCCATAAGAATAAATATTAGTGAAGATATAATTGATTGAAGTCGTATGAAATTAGTTATTTTCTATGCTCACTGTGTTGCAGCCATCTTGTTTGGCCAAACAATTTCTGTCTTCAGAGGAAAGAACTGCTTGTTTTGCCACTCCTTGGCATTTTTTGAATCTGAAATTTTCGGAGTATGTTCAGTGTGTGTCACTGATCCATTTGACAAGGTGATTATGTACCTTTAACTCACCTCGACTACATATGAGCGTCGAATCAACCTTGAGCATTTATATGCTCATGTTAACTGCGTATGAACTACCATTTTGTTCTGAGCATATGGAGAAGAGTACCGAATCAATCTTGAAATTGATTAGCTGCTAAAGTCAATCAATTTAAAGACCATTAACAGCACACTAAAGTAAAGTAAATCAGCAACCTCGTTCCCAGGGCTTCTTCTCTTTTGACGTTCGTCAAGAGAGAAGAAGCCCTGGGAACGAGGTTGGTTGGATATGTAACTTGGATATGTAACTTTATTATGCAAGTTATAAATATAATGGACGAGGTTTAAAGTCGTAAAATATATATACAAAACTTCAGCCCAGCTGAAACGTAGCGTTTTTTCCCCGCAAAAAAAGACGTTGTGGACGTTGTGGACGTTGTGGACGTGGTGGACGTTGTGGACGTCAAAAAAAGAGGTAATTTTTACGTTGAAAAAACCGTCATTGGGAAATAGTATAAATATAAATTTGCTCAAGTAAATAAGCTGTAAAACATATATAAAACTTTGTTATAAAATATATACAAAACTTTAGTTGTAAAATAATATCATATTTTTGACAGTTCAAAGCAATTGCGATATAATATAAGTTAGCCATCCAGAATTCGTTCCGAGGGGAAGAGTGGTGAATCAACGATCTTACAATTGATTGGTTTCTTCATACTGCAAAAACCAATCAATTGCAAGCTCATGGACTTAACACTCTTCAATGTAGTTTGATTTCTCAAATTTATTGATTTTGACTTTTAAAATTCAATTCTGGAGACTCAATTTTGGAGATGGCTCCTAAATGCTGTGAATCAAGCTTGTACATAATCACCTTCACAGGCCCAAAATTTCACAAATGTCAAATTTTAATAGCATAAGCGTGTATCTCAGGACAGCTCGTTTTCGTAGCTAGAGAAGAATCAAGTGTAAGAACAGTTAGTATTTCCAGCTGAGTAAGGCTTTCCTAACCTTAATTTCCTACAATCTTGGCCAAATATACTGGGGACAAAGCGAAATATTTGCAAAAATTCGAAATTTCAACGTAGAGAAAAAGTCTATAATTTAATTAGCAAGACAAATGGCGCAAAAATCCGAATTTGTTCCAAAGGCCTGGGTACTAGGCTGCTAAAAGCAACAAAATTTGTCGAGTTTGCAAAAAGTCCTAAGATCCTAAGTCTTCAGTCTACAAGATAAATCTCAGGGGACTTGCTGTGGTTCAAAAAACTTAATGAACTCATATTTGAAGTGGTCGTATTCCGCGTTTTTGTCTTGCTTGTGGCGTGTATTACTTGTCGAAATTTGAAAAAAGTCTCTATATTAATGTCTAAGATTGTAGCCTCCAAAGATACTCCTCCACAGGGGAATGCCGCCGTGAATTCAGAGGCCAATATATCGATAATTCGATATGTGTCAAAATAAAGATGATATCTTTTGCTAGCTCTATATAGTAAGTTACAGTCGACGATCGATATCTTGAATAAATGGTCCTATGAACAATAACCACCCTAACATAACTAAGCGCTATCTTGAACAAGACATTCTCTTTCTTCAATGATTTCTCTGCCCTCTTGATTAGGAGCCATCTCTAAAATTCGTTTCCAAAAGCAGATATTTTAGCAGCTTTAAAGAATCCGAAATGAATAAATTTAAGAAAAATTAATCTATGATGAAGACTGTTCAGTCAGCGAGCTTGCAAGATCTTTGATTCAGCAATCTTCACCTGGTAACGAATTTGGGAGATGGTCCCTTACTGGAGGTATCGAGAATCGATTTAATAAATACAAACATGAGCTACATACCGGATGCAGTGGTACAAGCTTCACGCAGTCCTTTATGTCGATTTGCATCTTGTGTTAATTCTCCTATCACATCTTCAATCCGAAAACCAACTTCGCTAACCATTTTTTAAATCTCATACAAGAAAGATATTCATTATTACATCTACGATTTTTAAACAATTACCGTCCATTTAATTAAAAATCACATTCTGAATATGCTAAAAAAAATCACCAATTTTAACTCTATGTAACAACATCAAATTTTGCAACAATTTTACGATTAATTCCCGTTTTTTTCGTAAAATCCGATCATAATAAACTATAATATATTAGATTTAGATCTTTTCATGCTCAAAAAAATTATAGATACAACAGAGTGAAAACAATGGTTGATCTTTCGAGCATGATAACAGGTAAGTATAATTTCGAATATAAATTATGTGTGTAGCCGTGCACTACTCAGTGCTGAAAAAGATCAAATGATTGTGACCAACGAAGGGTGAAGAGCTTTTACTTTAATTAATTTGCTGCAATATTTTCTAGCTGCAATTTTCTTTTTAATTCTCAAAACATAAATAGAAAAAAAAATAGAAAAGTATACAAACGGCTTCACTTGAAATTGATTGTAGAGAAGAGAATTCGTTACGGTAGATTTCCATGCGTAGATTTGATTCTTTTGGTTTAGTGGCGAAAACACTCGCTTCGTAGTAAAGCAAAAATTTTCGTATTTCCTATGTTTTGGCAGTGTGAATAATTTTAGCCCAAACAAATAACCAATTAAATATTTAGCCACTTAGAAATGAAAGCATATTTTCGCAGCGAACTATTTCGCGGGGAAGGACTTTTTGATTAGCGAATACTTTAGTGCTGTATGCGTTCTTAATAAAAGAATTCTATTTCGTTATTCTAGCAGTTTCGTGTAAAAATAACGTTTTACTGGGCCACTGGGTTGTTCAAAAGCCGATTAGTTTAATCCTCGATTAAATAGTCTTTTCGCGATATCTGATTGGTAGAAAGTAGTTTTAATCCAGGGTTAATCCTAGATTAGCTCGGCTTTCGAACAACTGGACCCTGAAGTTTATAATAAACATATAAATCGTGTAAAAAATTGTTCCAGTTTGGTTGAAATGCTAAGTTAAAACCAAAGCCAAAAAATTGTTCCAGTTTGGTTGAAATGCTAAGTTAAAACTAAAGCCACGCTCTAGAAACCATCGGATTATATAACAGGGCTTGAATTAACTGCCGGTCATCACTGTGGAGGAGAGATTTTTCAGAATATTTTCAGCCAATGCCAATGTTTACTAAATTCGCACCGATAGTTTTTTTTTATATTTCGCTATTATTATTGCATTGAAAACTTTATGTTATTTTTTTTTAAGTTAATCGTTTTGTCCTTACCCCCGTATTATGATATATATTTTTTCACACATTCAAAGATTTAAATTATTTGAGCGATCATCTATTGTTATTTTCTTTGATGTTGGTGCGTATATTTAAACATATTAATGTGTTACGAGTTTGTGGCTGTTACTAGTTTGTGACCCAACCAGGAGCGATAAACGCAATAAGTACGGGCGTGAGTGCGCAGTGCGCGAGTTTTATTTCGACCGCTAAATTACAGTACGGCTTTTTAAGTTCCGATCATCCCCGATCTTAGCATACAGTTGCGGTAGAAACGGTCTCTGACTGTTATTTATAAAGAGATCTCAATTAAAGAAGAAAAAAAGATAATAGGACTAGAGACTGGTACTTAAATCAATTTGGCCAATCGCATGAATTGTTATTTTGACAATGTGTTATCTAATAGACCTTTTCATAAAACGATGAAAACGAAGGCGTTCATTGCTCAAAGTAGAACTTGTTATAACGCAATAACTTTCTTTGTGTGTAGTAACTTAAGTCACTGTACACAAAGGAAGTTATTGCATTGTAACAAGTTCTATTTTGAACAACGAACCCCTCGTTTTCATGAAAATAAGCTTTTCTGGTGTCAGTTCCTATAAAAACGAAAATGTGAATAACTTATTATAAATAACGCAATTAACTTCAAATTTGGACCATTGAATCGTATCATGATTTAAATTCGTTCTACAAATTATGATGTCCTAAATATCTCGATTTCCCCAATTTTGGAAAAAATCGGATTTTCCCCGGATTTTCGGGAAAATGTCGCATGGTTTCAGTCGAAATTTTTAAAAAACCGTGAAATATGTTAAAATATAATCCTTTGGCATTCAAAAACCTAAGACAGAACTTAAAAATTTGAAACAGAACTGCTCCAATCTTTTTTGACCGGTGCGGTTATTGTTGTGCAGTACCTGAAACCGATCAATGAAACTTTAGTCTACCAGTTCCTAATTTAAATAGAACAGCATAGATCTTACCGTCACGTTTAGTTGTATAAGCTCGAGAAAAATAAAAAAAAGTCAAAAGGGGCTGGGGACGAGCTTGGTATAAGAACGTACCTGATTGCTATAAGCATTGATGTTCTCAACCAAACATCTATTAAAGGTTTCAAATGTTCTAAACATTTTCTTAGCAATATCTCTTATGAACCGGTGCTGGGATGATGAGCTTGTTGGATGATTAAGTTAAAGGGATGTATAAAAACAGTTGTTTTATCGAACGGGGATATTTTTTTATTTTAATAAAAAGATCGGAAAATACAATTTGTTGACGTAGCTAAATTTAAAATTTGATGGTACAGAAAAGATATTTCTGCAATCTGTTACACGTTTTTTTTCTGATAAGAAACACTTTTATAAGAAACAGTTCTGAATTTAGGTGAACTGAAATTTGAAAACGGTTAGAAACAACTATATCTTGGTTTAATTTTTTTAACCTCTGAAACAGATAAATGTCTCTTATTTGGACCAAATACTTGTCACAAAAAGAGAATACGTTAAACGAGCCGTTTCATTTTGTATCTTTTGTTAATAATTTATGTTTTTAGCAGTATACTCGTCCATGACTGAAGCAAATAAGAGAAACTTGAGTTTGAAATCGCAAGTTTCTTATAAAAAAAAACGCGTATGTGAAGAAAAAGAATATAATAAATAAATAAGCAACTCCTTGTTGGCTTAAAATGTTCTTAGCGTGTTCTTAAATTTTTAGCACATTTAAAACGAGTAACTTGTTCAAAGTTAGGATCATAGACAAACAAAAACGTGAAAAAACAATAACATTGAACCAACCAAGGAAGTAACATTCATTCATGAAGTGACTATTAAGGTTTATTTCTATTAGGCGGGAAATTCCGTGCGAAAGCCAAATAAAGACATTCCATTGGTAGAATTGACGTCACGGAATGTCTTCTTTTGGCTTTCGCACGGAATAAAACTTTTCCAAAGATTTGTAACCTAAATGGGCATATGTATTCACATCTATGTTAAAACAATATCGTTTTCGATCGGTCGATGTAACGTCGTGTGTCTACAGGAAAAGCATATTTTCTAAAATTTATTTTACAGCAATAAATAAAAATAGTCATTAAAAACAAAATTAACTTTTTGTTCCAGTCTATGAACATAAATCTAGATTAAAACCAACATTTAAGTGAAAATCTCCGTAGTAAGATCTCACTGCGGGGTAGAAGGCCGTGGTGAAATCCAACCCGTAGCGAAACACATTACGTAACTCATGTTGAACGGTCACAAGTGCAAGACTGAATGCCGTAGTGATAGTATTGTACATCATTACAGGCAAATCTCACCTCTATAGTCTTCTGTTCGAATATGGATTTGACAATGTTCTAGACGTAAATATAAAAGTTCTTTTGTCGGTAAATAAATGTTACAATTCTATTTGGGCAAGATTGCTGTAAATGACCGTCTTGCGCATTCACTTTACAACATCAGTTTTTATGCTGGGCGCTAATAAAATATTTCAAATTTTAAAATACCTTATCGGTAAAACAAAGGTCGGTAAAAATGTGACTAAATTTTGTCCAAGTGACTAAAAAGTTTTTACCGCCTAAAGTTTATGCCGACTTATTTTTTTGCTAACTTTTTACCGACTTTTTTTTTTGTTGACTACAACTTTTTATCGACTATTTTATTGCTGGGCTATTTTTTTTTTCCTTAGGAGGGGCTTTTATGTGCAAATTTGCTGTCATCATTTATTATCTTAGGGATAAAACCAAGAAAATTTACTATTAGATAGATATTTTAAACACAACGGAATCATACTGTTCTTAGATATACAGATTTGATTATTTTTAGCCGGTAAAAAGTGGCCAAATGTTGAGTTTTTGACTTCTTTAGTCGGTAAAAAGTGACCAAATTTTGGGTTATTGACTAACGTTTTTACCGCCTAAACTTTACTCCGACCAATTTTTTGTCCGACTATATTTTACCGATAAGGTAGGTGTTAAACGGAAGGGACGTTAATTTCTGAATAAACGGTATACAGTCTGATTATACTGATGTAGTGTTTGTTAGTTAGTATTTGATATATTTTCGTCCACATTTATATTTCAAGTTAATCTCACGAAGATCTTGCTTTGAGAAATTGTCGCGCCGACCAAGGCTCATCTTTGGATCCTTGATGGAAGTCAGCGTATTTTTGTTTATGTCGATCGCAGCAGCTTTACTAGAAATATAAAGAAATATAGATAATTTTTTTACTTACCCAGTGGGCAAAAACCTGTTCAAAGTCAGCAAAATAACGTTAAAACAACGTTCTAAGAACGTTGTTATAACGTTATTTTTCTGACTTTGAAAAGGTTATTGCCGGCTGGGTAAGTGATATTTCAGGGGTAGGACCCAGTGAGCAGAAACTTGTTCAAATTCCGCAGTATATACGCTAAAACAACTTCTGTTCTAGCCTCTTTACTTCGGACTTTGAACAAGTTCTTTGCTACTGGAGAGTATGCAAAATTAGAGCAACTACGTCAGCATGTTAGTTAGATGTTCTACGTATTCAATCAATGCACTGCATCCCACTGGGTAAAAACATGTTCAAAGTTAGAAATAAAGACGCGACAACAGCGTCGAACAACGTATGTATTACATTTTTTTTACTAAATCTATGAACATTCTAAGAATCGAGCATTTAAAAAAAATATTTTACAAAGTTTTCAAAAATTCCCAAAATTCCCTAAAATGCCATTATTGTTTCGACATGATGGCATATTTGAACGAAAAAACCTACTCATTGCGTGGCAGCCATCTTGCTTGGCAAAATATTTTACATCATAACTGCATCATTTTACAGTTGGTAATGTTTACATTGACAGAAAACATTCCCAGTGAGCAAAAACTTGTTTAAAGTTCGCAGTAAAGACCCTGGAATAACGTTGAAGACGTTGTTCTAGCATATTTACCGTGGACTTTGAACAAGTTTTTGCCCACTGGGATATATAACTTACTTCCCATAATGCATTACAGATGAAGGATCATATTCTTCACCCATTACAAATCCAACACCGTAATCCAAAATTTCAAATTGTCGAATCCAATCTAATACGACAATCAGACAAAATTAGAAAAACAAAAAAATCTCTATCAGCGCACAAGGTCAGAACAATGTCAAAACAACATCAAAACGACGTCGCGGTGTCATTTTAACGTTGTTTCGACTTTGTCCCGATGTCGTGTGCTTACTGGAATAATAATGAAAAACAGAAAATAACTTCCTTCGATACTGAAAACTTTCTATTGGGAGAGAATGCAGCATTCTATGATATACCTTTTCATAGAACAATGACGTCACGGCACACAGAGCAAGTTATTACATTGCAACAAGTTCTACTTTTGAACTACGAACGCCTCGTTTTTATTGTTTTATAAAAAGGACTATTCTTCATGAGAAAAATATCGTTGTTGTTAATAAATTTATAAAAAGGAGTCAAAAGCACCTTCAGAAGTATAATGTTTAAACTTCGGGGTGACAAATTCCGCCATGCAGCCCGTTTTTCTTAAATATATATTTTTTGTGTAAACGCTGAGTCTTGAAACTTTGTAACTTTTAGTATAATTCTAATTTACACATTTCAACGTGTTCTTCAAAAATTTTTGGTCATTTCTTGAAACCACCTATCAAATTGCCATAAAATCCTTAAAAAAGTGTAAAAATTACAAATATTTATTCAATATTTATCATATTCAAACTTCAGCTATGACCAATTACCATCATTATCTTTCCACTGACATTATAATTTTGATATTTTAGATAAATTGATATTTTAGTATATTTGCTAACTTTGGTGGGCTGGCTGACGAAATTGAAGGGGATAGCGATAGTAGAGTTCTATTGCTATCATTCGTTTTTTGCTAACTATAGAAATTCCCCCCCCCCTCCGCTTGTTCCAACCCCCCCTCCCCCCGCATAATAAATTTGGAAAAAAATTTAACCCCCTCTCTTCTATTCCTACCATCTTACCAGCTCTAACAAAGCCTGGGTCAAATAGGGTTAATTCAGTCCATTTTAGAAACTGACACATTTGAGATCTCCATAATAGAATTCCCAGTGGGTACATGACGTCGGAACAACGTCGAAACAGCTTCAAAACGACGTTGTTTCAAAGTTTTTCAGACGTGGTATACCTGGCAAGCTTACAGACACGGTTCAACAAATAATATTAACAATAAGAACAAATGTTGCCCTAGCAGAATGCTATCAAAATGTTGAAAGGCGAGGTGATCTCTACCGTTCTCTCATCTTCTAAAATGCTTCAAGTGGGCACAAACTTGAAGAAGTTTTTGCCTACCAGGTTAAGGGTTTTAATAGGAGGTTATAACAGAGTCGTTTGATAAGGATAATGATAATGACGACACAAAACGCTTGATTAGTGCTGATCAGAATCTTCATCGCCGTTTTAAGTCGAATCAATTTTTAAACAAATCCTGCTGGTTTCACGACGTTGGATCATGGTCGAAAGAATCAAGACAACATTGCGTTGTTGTTTTGATGTTGTTCTGACGTTGTTCTGACGTCGTGTGGGACTGGCGTAAAAAGCTAAATAATTGATGGTACCAGATATCGTCGTATATGGACCGTGCTTTATACGGCAATACATTCAGTACTGTATTCGATACACCGTGTGCAAGACTAAAGAATACGGCCTCGTATTTTTCCGGTGGAAATACAACCCTACCGGCACAACGCCTTTTGAAAATACGCACATTTGGAGCAGTCCATATACGGCAACGTATGGCAACGTACGGGACACCGTATTCTGTAGTCATTCACGCTGCGAATTCTAACCTGGTTTAATATTTTCAAAATGTATAATAACATTTTTATCGCGATCTCTTCTTGCTTGTTCATGATAAAAACCAAGAGCATGCATAATCTCATGAATAATTGTCCCCATAAGAGAACATCCTGGAGAAAGTGACATTTCTTGTATACCACCTCGTAGGCCTACATAAGACCAACATCTAGAAAGAAAATAAATCATATAATAGACTAGCGGGCTGTCGTTATAAAAGATTTCGCTTGAAATAGAGACCGCTTATGATTAAATTTCGTTACGACACTCCGATTTCCCGATTATCCCTGATATATTACCGCTTTCTGGATTTAGCCTACTGACGACTATAAACTAGTCTATCATAATAACAGCTTCTCAATATGACTGCTGAATATGGACTCGTCCCAGTAGGTAAATACCTGTACAAAGTTCGCAATAAAGACGCTAGAATAACGTTTTCAACGTTGTCCTAGCGTCATTACTGCAGATATTGAACAAGTTTTTGCCCACTGGGGATTCTACTTTGAATATCAGCGTGACAATATCGTATGTCTGTCTTTATGCATTTCATTCGGTATTAACAAAATTGCTGGGCATTAAGGTGGATTTTCACTTGTCCTGTTTACATCGGGAAAGGGAAAGGAAATAATAAATAAACGTGTTTCGTTGTTTAGTTTATTACAACCTCGTTCCCAGGGTGTGTTGCCTTTTTGAATACGGAAGAGCGGCTCTTCCGTGTTCAAAAAGGCAAGAAGCCCTGGGACCGAGGTTGAGTTTATTATTCTTTTGTTCCTTCCTTCCTATTCCGTCATGAGACACAAGGGAATGTTGAATTCAGTTCAACTTCGTAGGAAAGCGGACCGGGAACGGAACATGAAAAGGCTTGAGCTAATCATTATTTACTGTTTTATTTTCTCATTTCCAGCCGGCAAAAACCTGTTCAAAGTCAGCAAAATAACGTTAGAACAAGGTTCAAAGAATGTGGTTCTAACGTTATTTTTCTGACTTTGAACAGGGTTTTTTCAGACTGGATTCCTGTTGATACGCAAGAAAAGTGGATATTCAGCTTTAGTTTAAAAGAGGAATCTGTCTCATTTACTCACTTACCAGAAATGTCTCACTTACCCACCCGAATCTATTATCTTGAGATAGTTTAATTCGTTTGATCTTGGTACGATACGAATACATGTTGAGTTTTCGTATTCTTTGATAGCATTTGTTAAATTGATTTTTACATCATTATCTAAAAATTAAAGGTTGATTTCCATTAGGCGAAAAATTCCATGCAACAGGCAGAAAAAGATGTTCCATTGGTTGAAATTGATGTCACGTGATGTTTGACGTACATTTCTACCAATGAATTGTCTTCTTTTTTGGCTATTACGTCTCCAAAATCACTGCATGTATCTATACCTCTGTCACTATTCCTTGTAACTCTAAATCCACATAAGGCCTACTTTACGACGTCGTTTTGATGCATAAGGAGATATCTTGGATCATATTCGGCTTTAAAGCTGTGTATTTTTTGCGTTACCGGTACATAACGTTGAAAGCCGTTTTCATTTTAATTTATATATTTTTGCAATAAGTCTTCCCAGTGGGCACACGACGCCGTAACAACGTCAAAAACGATGTCGCAACGTTTTTTTAACGTTGTTACAATATTGTGTTTCAGCAAGTCTTGTAACCTTTTAACAACATTTACCAGTGGTTAAAAGAAGAGCAAATAATTACCGCAGAGGTGTGATTTTAAAGCATAGCTTCAGGCTACAAAGCAAGCTCGTCTCCAGCCCCTTTTGAATTTTTTTTATTTTTCTCGGACCCATAAGATCCGAAAAAAATAAAAAAAAAAGTCAAAAGGGGCTGGTGACGAGCTTGGCTACAAAGTTCAAAATACATAGTCCCTCCTACAAAATTATCATATTTACTCTTATACCGACCACTGAACGTCAAAAAGGGTAAGCTATATATTTCTTCAAACACGTAGAAATTTTCAATTGGTATCCCAGTGGACAAAAACCTGTTCAAAGTTTGCAGTAAAGACGACAACATCGTTTGACGTTGTTCAGCGTCATTACTGCGAACTTTGAATAGGTTATTTCTGAAGTTTTTGTTCACTGGTATCAACCTCGTTCCCAGGGCTTCTTCTCTTTTGACGTTTAGAAGAATAAGAAGCCCTGGGAACGAGGTTGCACTGGTATGTAATTAGTAACATAGTTTACATACGTAGACCTAATGTTTCATAAGGTATGTATACATTTCCATCAGCATTCTTTGGCCATTCAAATCTATTTATAGATGCTCTTCTTTTTCTTGCATTTGAAGTTTTCTCTTCTTTTTCTTCAGGAGATAGCTTTATATCAAATTGTTCAAAATCTGTATTTCTATCTATAAAATTTTAATATATATAATATCGTAAATCTTCTGTTTAACGCCCGAGACAGATTTTATTAGAGGAAGGCAATAAATGGAGGGTAGTGTTTATAAAATATATTTTAGAGGGGGCGTTTATTAGAAGAAGGCGTTAAAAAGGGGGCGTTAAACAGAAGATTTACGGTAGAAGAGTGATCAACCGATGATAGTATGACATCTGCTAAATAATATAAGTACATCTTAAATCTTAATTTATACCATGACTAATTCATACGTTATTATTTTTGATGACATCATTAAAATTTCGATTGAATTAGATTACTGTACTTCTTAATGGCACTCTCCTTCGCAGAGGGCAAACTAAAATATTGCAATGTCTCTTTTGAACGCCCCTTCTCTTGTTATTTTCCAATAAATGTCCACCAAACATTAAAAATTTAATAAACTCCCCTTTTTAACGCCCCTCTAATTAACCCTGTCCAAAAAAGTTGAAATATTGTATAACATTTTCATTTGAATACTATCGTTAATTTCAATTCATCCCAAATAAAATAGTGAAAGAAAGTAACTTCACAATGGGAACGTGACGTCGAATCAACGTCGAAACAACGTCGCAACGTCGTTTCAACGTTGATCCGATGCCATGTGCCTTCTCAAAACTTCCATGCAGGCACACCACGTCGTAATAACGTCGAAACGTGACAACGGTGTCTCGACGTTGTTACAACGTTGTGTGCCCACTAATATACGCTATAATAAATATCCACGCGAAATCTAATCAATGTTGAAAAAACGTAATTTCGACGATAATTTAACGATGATTTAACGTCGCATAGCGGCATTACTTACATAGCGGATTTCGAGTGTTTATCACAATAATCCGATCCATAGCAACTACATCTGGACATTTTGACCCAGTCCAGTTTAAATCACATTCTGGAAGAATGTTTGGTTTTGGTTTTATTTCTTTGTCTTCCACAACACTGTTCTCACTTTGTGTTTGTCTCGATTGTTGTATTTCATTATTTATTGGATGATGAAATATTCGTTTTGGTTTGCAAAGGATTGTGTTAACTAAAATAAAAAAATTTACCCAGTCAGCAAAAATGTGTTCAAAGTCCATGGTGGATTAGCAAGGGGCCCAAGGTAATCAGGGAAGCTCTTTTGAAGGGTAAGGAGTAGCTACTAATAAATAATAATAATGCCGTTCCTTAATAACTTGTGAACTGTTCATGCTAACAGACTGAAATTTTGTATGGACACAGTAGTACAATTTTAGGAAGGCAAATTTCTGCATTATGTTTATTATTTGTTGAAGTAAAACGAAAATACTCTTCATATGCCTAACAATAGACTAAAATGGACTAAAAAGTCTGGAATTTAGGCCTAAATGTTCCTAAATGTTTATAAAATTTTGGATCCGGGTCCAAAAATTGGTGTGGCCAGACACCTGCTGCTTGAATTAAAAAAACTCTTTGGGAGATTCGCTCGAAAAAATAAATTATAGACACATTTTATTTTAGGGCAATTGGATTATCAGATAAAAAGTTATCCATAAAAAAAGATAGGTTCCCCTCCGGGGTTAGCAAAATATATATGAGATTCTTTAATTTTAAATATACAGAAACAGCCAATAAGAGGTGTTCTGAGAAGAGGTGTTCTTATTCTCTAGCTTAAAATGAACAGCTCGTTTTCCTAGCTAAAGAAGAATCAAGCGTAAGAACAGTTAGTATTTCCAGGTGAGTAAGAATTTCCTAAAACAGTAGCTACTTTTGTTGTAAGAACACCTCAATTTCCTAGCTCGCTGCAAAAAAGAC
>JAULBZ010001867.1:0-20416 GCA_032360805.1 Neoturris breviconis
ACCCGTGAAAACCTGACTTAAAAGGCGAAAATGGAAATTTAGCTAGAACACTTAATTATATTGTTATATTTGCTAATTATGAATGTTTTATCAACTAGTACATAATAAAAGGCCGTTGTAATGCCAAATAGACCAAAATAATACCGAATTTAGACAAAAAAAAAATTCCGGTCCCGAAGGCTAAAAGTGGTCCTGAATCCTTTTGTCCGTTTCGACAAACTTTTTGGAAAAATTGTTTTTGAAAGAAATTTCAAATACAATATCGTGAAAAATCACCTAATACGATTAGTGGTTCAGAAGTTATATGAAAATTTAGAGGGTTGTGGTACAAAGTCCCCCCCCCCCCCTCCGGGGTAAATAGGGTTAAGTTTACTCTTAAGAAAGGTGATTTTTTGTTCCGCTTTCCGTAAGGTGAAGAAATGCAAATTGCTGGAAAGAAAGGTGTTAAGACTGAAGTCGCTTTCGGAAAATATTATCGGTATATGTCGGGGATAACGGAATTTACTTTGATTTTCTGTTCGTTTGCCGTAATTTTGGTTCACCCTTCTACGTTTTTAGGTGAAACTTTTCTAAAAACGCAAAATGGAGATCTTTAATTTTTTTTCAGCATGCGATTTTGCTTTCCGAACTGGTAAAACAAAAAAAACGGAAAAAAATATACATATTTTTGCGGGGAGTAATATACTGCCCACGTTGAGCATCATCAAATGTGATTTTATTTCCAGAATGAAATAAACTTGTGACAAAAACACGTGTATAAACGACTTTCTGACAGTCTGGTATGACAAAAACATACAAAAATCACAGCATAGATCATTGTAAGGCATTACGGTAAATCGGAAAATAATGTACTAAATGTATGAAATTGATAGATTTAATACTTCAAAAAATACTTTAAATAATCTGTCGTTCTGGGGACATTTCTATGGTCTGTGTTTAGACTGAACAGGCTATGCACTGAGCAAATCTGACAGAAGAAGTCCAATGCAAGAGTAACCTAAATCCACAGCATGAACAAAACAATACAGTACAATACAGTAAAGCCACGGGAATAGTAACAGTGTTACGGCCATCGTGTAAGATGGTGTATCTATTTTTGCGTTTCTATTCTCTATGTGGTGCTGTATTAGCCGGGTGGCAGTGATTCATTGCAAGAATTTGTTCTGGACGGACGGACGGACGGAAAGAAGGAGACCGGATCGGTAAGCCAAACAATCTCTGCCTTTAGCGAGATTGAATTAAGTGCAGTATGCTTTGCCCTCCTCTTTTTTTATGTCAATATTTTCACCACAAATTAATTGTTTAGTAATATTTTATCGATTTTGGGCAAAGTTTACCATTGTTTATGAAAAGAAAAAGAACTCTGCAAAAAAAAGTGAAAAATCAACCTTTGTTGATTTCCTTTAGATACTTTTAGATAAGTTAGATATTTGGATATTTAACGATTTGGAGGTCAAATATATATTTCAAGATTTTAGCAAGTAGCAAGTAAAAATAGCACCTTTCTTTCATATTTTAGAGCATTGTTTTGAAAATTTTAGAAAATCTTGAAATATGCGAAATAATCGATAAAAATCACAATAATTAATTCCGCATATTTTTCTTCGGCAACAATTTGTTCCCTTAAGGTAGTATTTTTCCTTTAGAATATCTTACTTTTACGTTTTTTATCTACATTATAGTGAAATATACAGTACCCTTTCAAAGTAAAAATATATAGAGAGAGAATGGCTTTATAATTTTGGCCATTATTGTATTTGTTATTCCATAACAGTGATCATGGTCCATAATTTTTCACTCGATTTAATAATTCTGGATTATAATTTATGTATGATGTAACGAAGTACGAGCAATGAATATATTATTTTAATATATTATTTTGATATAATACACAGTAATGTATATACACTTCTTGAATTGATAAGTCTATAAATCTATAAAACCAAGAAAAAAATGTTAACACGAAAAAAAAATTGTATATATGCTAAAAAAACACAGATTTAAAAAGACGAAATAAAATATTATATGACATAATTAATGAAAGGTTGATCTAATGTTTTGATCAGAACCAGCAGTTATAATAATGTTTACAGTAAACGACAGTTGAAGTTGACATTTTGTCAAAGTTTGATTAACAAGTTAAAATGTGCCAAAATTCAAATTTGTTCCAAGAGCCTGTATACCAGGTTGCTAGGAACAGCTGGATTTATCAAGTTTGTAAAAAGACCCTAAAGCTCCTAGGTCACAAGTCTACTCGATATTGATGAATCTTTCGATGAATCTTTCGATGAATCTTTCGATGAATCTTTCGATGAATCTTTCGATGAATCTTTCGATAAATATGTCGATGAATCTGTCGATAAATATGTCGATGAATCTGTCGATAAATCTGTCGATGAATCTGTCAATAAACCTGTCAATAAACCTGTCAATAAACCTGTCGATGAATCTCTCGAAGAATCTCTCGAAGAATCTCTCGAAGAATCTCTCGAAGAATCTCTCGACGAATCTCTCGACGAATCTCTCGACGAATCTCTCGATGAATCTCTCGATGAATCTCTCGATGAATCTCTCATCTCTCAGTCATGATCGAGGGTAAATATCACGCAGTTTATTTCTTGTGGTTCGTTATTTTTATGCCTTATTTTGTTGATGAGTAAAATTCATTTTGCCATGATTTATGTAGAACCATTAGCGAAGCATTAATTCTTAAGAAATGTAAGAGCACCATTATTTTTTATATAAATATATAAGTAGCTAGTTTTGAACAAAGTCAGCTAAACTTCAACATTACGCAGTTACTGCAGATTAATTTATTTTGCCTTGATACCTTGAATAAAGACTTAAAAGTATAAAAGAAAAATTAAGATATTCGTCGGAGGTTTCTTAGGAGTGTAAATGCTACATGCGTAAATATTAAATTTCCTGTGTACCAAGGTTACATATTTTCATATCATTAAAGATCAACGATCACAAGGGGATTAACGCAAAGTTCGCAAAGTGCATAACCCTCTGCGCGTGCGATTACAAAGGAAAGGAAAAGAAAACAAATTACAAAGACAATTGTTTTGAAATCATTAGCCAGGGCCCAGATAGTCAACAGTTTTAGAACAAAAACATGGTAGACAGACCCTTACTAAAATTAGGCTTTTCTTGGAAAACTATTGTGCTGTGCAGACAAATACTAGTCAAAAAATTATTAACTAGTTTCACACACTGGCAGAGCTAAATAAAAAAGGGTATACAGCATTCAGCTAGATAGTTTATTTTTACACTATAAATAGAATTAAAGTGAAACAAGGTTACTGATCCCTACCCCGGGGCTGTTGTTATGTTGTCGTGGTGTTCTAAACTTCAATGTGTTTCTATAGATTATCACACAATGTTTTGACAACCAAACATTCTGCTAGTTAGTCTTACATATAAGTGTAACTGTGTGTAAGGTTCGAGAGAAAAGATAGGGAAACAAGAGGATTAGTTTGGTTTCGTCAAACTTTCAACTAGGCAACGCAACAACAACGCAACACAGTTCATACTTCTTCGATCACCATTTTCTTTCATTTTGACTTGAGTTACGTTTACGGCAAAAACGCTTGATATTAATTCCGGCTTCCCCAGTGAGCTTGCGGGAGATACTTAGTATTGAGTCCATACGCGTACGTAAAACGTAAAACGTGAAACGTGAGCTTATTACGCAGTCCCTTACTACTACTTGTTGTAGTTTGGGACTGGAGCTCAGGTTAGGCAAAATATACTATTTCAAAATCTTGGTGATGACGTGATCAGAAAAATGCTGATGTCAGCAAAAAAAAGATTGCTATAAAACAAATTGCCGCCATTTTGTGATAACTGAGGGGGTATACATAGTTTGTTATGGAGAAAACAAGAAACTCCTAACGACGAGAGAACATGGTTTGTTATGGAGAAGACAAGAAACTCCTAACGACGAGAGAACATGGTTTGTTATGGAGAAGACAAGAAACTCCTAACGACGAAAGAACATGGTTTGTTATGGAGAAGACATGAAACTCCTAACGACGAGAGAACATGGTTTGTTATGGAGAAGACAAGAAACTCCTATCGACGAGAGAACATGGTTTGTTATGGAGAAGACAAGAAACTCCTGACGACGAGAGAACATGGTTTGTTATGGAGACGACAAGAAACTCCTAACGATGAGAGAACATGGTTTGTAATGGAGAAGACATGAAACTCCTAACGACGAAAGAACATGGTTCGTTATGGAGAAGACATGAAACTCCTAACGACGAGAGAACATGCTTTGTTTGTTATGGAGAAAACATGAAACTCCTAACGACGAGAGAACATGCTTTGTTTGTTATGGAGAAAACATGAAACTCCGAACGACGAGAGAACATGGTTTGTTATGGAGAAGACATGAAACTCCTAATGACGAGAGAACATGGTTTGTTTGTTGTGAAAGTTTTACTAATAATCCAAAATATCCTGATACGGAAGTGATCCTTGCTATTTATTTAGGCTTAGGATCTTAGGTCTTTTTGCAAACTCGTCAAATTGTATTGTTTCCAGCAGCCTAGTACCCAAGCTCTTGGGACAAATTTGCTGTTTGACTTGCTAATCAGATTTTGAGGCTTTCCGTCTTAGTTGAAATTCCAAATATTTAGTCAAATTTCACTTTGTCTCAAATAATTCTTTGAGAGATTGTAGATAACATCTTTCCATTCTGATTTCGGTTTTAGGTAGCTATTGTGTTGCTCTTCAACAAAGTTTCCGGATCTTTAACAAAAACATTGCAAAATATCAAAATTATCGCCCAAGCCACCGAAAAAAATACCGATTTCCAAAATTTCGGAAACATCAGGGAAAACGGTAGTATATAGTCCTGTGACCAAACCTTTCAGAAATTTTTCTTTGGAGATTTTATGTAACTTGAAAGAGTTTCATGTTGTTAGTATTATTTAAACACAAATTTGTAAAGTAATGATATCATCGATTTATATGGGATTTCCCTATGTAGAAATAAGTGATTTTAGGTTATGACCTATATTTTTTGATCCCCTGGCGTAATCAATCTAATTCACAATTTGTGTCTCATAGATAGTTTCAAAAAGTCAAAAACTTTCAATAATATTGCTTTAATGGTTCAAACGTTAGAAATAAAAATGTGACAGGGGGTGGAATCCCTCCCCCTTCCCGGTTGAAATAGGATTAATCAAAATTCTAAGAAAGTACAGTTTTTGAGCCATTTAAAATTAATTGTGATGACATCATCAGAATAATGCTGACTTCAGCAAAAGATATTTGGTCCTATATTGTTCCTATTGTGATAGACTATAACTAAAAAGTTTCATATCAATCATATTAGTCGTTCAAAAGTTATGGAGTGGGGAATGGAAGCGCGGAATCCGCGCCGCCCCCCAGCATTAAAGAACCCCCAAAAGCCCAGTATATATATATATATATATATCATTTGGTGAAAACCTATTTTGTATTAGTGGTATGGTCTTGAAATGTTGTTAAGTTAAGTTAATTTTGTTAACTTTTATCTCTTTATTCTCTTTGTTTTATTAATTTACTATTCGATTTGATCTTTTTACTTGCTTTTAATGTAATTTTAATTTTAGCTATTATATTGCCACATTCTTTATTTAGGTTGACTGTTTTACAAGTCTTGGTATGAATACAACGCATCGCCTGTGTATGAGTGTATCTTCAGATTAGTTTTCAGATTTTTAGCTGAAAACTGTGCTGTGAAACGCTCCATCTTGATGATGTGTGGCATCTATATTAATATTGTTTTATATTCACTATAAATACTGTAGTTATATCACTTTATTTATATTTTATAATACACTGTTTTTATAAAACAATTAGCTCTCATCACATGATGTTCTTACCATATTCCATCCATTACCGCATTATCACTTATTATACATATATTTTTACATTGAAACAATTACTTTATGTTACACCTATTTATTTGAGTATACTCTAGAGGGTGTTATAACGATAAAAATTACTTTAAAGAAGTATCTTGTTGTAAAAGTCTTTGTACTATATTATCTACTTGATAAAGATGTTGATAAACATTGAAACGTTGTATAGATATTCTGAAGTGTAAATAAGTTTTAAGGGATAAACTTTGGTTTTTTCATTGTTTTACTTTGATATATATACCACTTGTGCATTGATTACCACATTACGCATCATCCACTGATCAGTTTTTGTTAGAGTTGGATCTGGTATTGTTTATCTGAATATATATATACATTCTTAACGTACAAACAAAGCAATTGTATATGATGGAAGATCATTCAAAACTTATTGCAACTATGAGCCGTGATAATATGGCAGTGACAAATAAGGAGAGTTTTCATGACACAGAAATGACGGATGTGTCTCTTGTTGAACCAAATCATGGGGTGTTTCAGAAAACAAAGAAGTCAGAAGTTTCTATTGATGAAATGCTTGTACGAATTGGTGAATTCAAGCGGTATCAAATATTTCTAACATCTATAATAACAGTAATGATGATAATAAGTGTTTTTCATTTATATTTGGCGATATTTGATGTCATAAATCCACCATGGAGATGTTCACACATTGGTGTTAAGGATGGTGTATGTGTTATGAATGGTACTTTTGATATTGGTGACGAATTGTATAAACAAAGATGTGGTATAAACACAAGTTCATGGGAATATGATGTTCCAAAAGACCATTCTGTTATATCCGAGGTTTTATTTATTTGTCTGTGTTTGTTTGGATACGAGAGAATATTGGCCCATCATCATGAATATTGGCCCATCATCTATCCTATCCATCATCTATTCTATCCAAGATAATATTCTCCTCTCTCTCCACAATAGAGATGTGATGGTACTACTGAGAAACATCCGAATGCAATTTTGCACTGAGTTATGAGGAGTTTTGAATCATTATCCCGTTTGACTAGGAGTAAAATAAGGGCACGTCCATCATGAAGCATGACGTTTTTCTTACCTATCATTATTTCTCAAGATACGATTATATAAAAATGGATTTTGTTTTTCAGAAATAGTAATATGCTAAAACAAACAACTCCGTCTACCCTTTTGATTATGTGTTGTTGGAAGCAAATCTATTCTCAGCAGGCAACAATTTGTTCAAAGTCTACCGTAAGGACGTCTTTACTGCTGACTTTGAACAAGTTTTCGTCCAGTACTAAATTATACACAAAATGCATTTTAAGTAATTTTAATTGCTTCAAAATGTTATCCGAATGCTAATTCAGTACATTTTTTTATCCGAACGGGTGATCTCTACTTCAATTTTTCTCAAAAGTTTGTAAAGATTTTTTTCAACCAACATTATCTGTGCGAAAGGATGCTTTTCATTGGTATTTTAGTTTTACCTATAGAATGTCTTCTTTTGGCTTTCACATGAAATATATGTGGTAATTAACCTTTACAATATCTTTTGCTTTCTCTTCCATCCAATTAAACATGTTTTGACCTCACGGAATCAAGTTGCAAGCTGTGGCAATATGTGTTAAGAGTAAAGATTTCATTTTAGATTTTTACAAATGTTATTGTAATTTTAGTGAGTATCCTTAGTGTAGATTTTAGGATACAAATTCTTCTGCTTTGGTCCCTAAAGGGCATCATAAGAAATACTGTAATTAAATATTAGAAGGAAGTCCAGGATTAACACTGTGGGATTGACTACATAATGTGGATCCACATATCTCTATGGGCTGGATATTGCCATTAACTTGGCCATAAAAACTGTATAAGATATATTGACAACCATTCAGACATATAACACATAATGCACGCAACGTCTTATCAACACCGAAAAGACGTCGATAAAACGCCACATGCAGGCAAGGAATGTTACATCAACGTTGCTATAACATCTATGTGACCTCACAAGTAACTTACTGACCCAATGCACTAATCCAACATTAATTCGCACCATTATTTAAATGTTGCGCAGTCGGGGACTGGATCAAAGTTAGTGTACACAACTTTCGAACTTTTGTCCACGGATTTTACAAACAAACAAAAAAGAGCGAAAGTTTAATATATTCTGAGAAGAAATACTTGTTTGGTTTATATTTGGTTTTTACTTGTGGTTAATATAATCATGGGTCCATCTCAGTGTGCTGTTGTGAAATGTTTCAATTACAAACGAAATCTTGATAAATGGAAGAAAAGTGATTGTGACGTCTTTCCAAGCATAACAATAGAAGATTTGTATGTGTTCCCCCACCATTTAGATTGTTTTACTTTCCTGGTCCCAAGTTATGCCAGAATTGACGAGAAAAATGGATTCACTTGATTTCCAAAGCAGTCTTGACAGGGAGCACATTCGTTTTACTCACAACAAACACTCAATGCCACTCAATACCAATTCTTTTCTTCCAGAAACTTTTAATCCCCGAAGTGTCAAGAACATTTTTAGTTCGTCTACTGAGATCTTATTAACCATTTCAAAATTCATGACGTATAAATTATTCCGAATAACAGTTATAAAACAGCAATAAAAATGTAAACAAAACATTTTGCGGTCAAAAGCTTTGGAACAGTTTGAAGCGCCAAATATATTTTATACACTAACTTTCGCCCAGATCCCTCACAAATAGCGCGGTCCCGGTATGTCGGATTGATGTATACAGATCTAGCCAAACCAGAATTATGTAATTTAGTATATGTTATAAATTCGTTATTTAGTTTGGACTGATTTGCGAGAAGGAAATTTATTCGGTGATATTCTTGTCAGTACCTATGACTTTTGGTATAGTTGGTATTAATCTTGTTGGAATTCTCTCTGCAAGGTTGGTAATATTTACATTTATTTTGCAGCACTTTTTTAAACTCTTTTCGACCGGCTTTCCACGTACTGAAAATGGTATTTGTATCCGCACATATCGTATTAAGGAACATGTGAGGAAAAAACTTTGATGATGTCATAGAAGTTAATGACGTCTGCAATAAAAGCTATTTATACGAATCCTCTTATATTTAGATATGGTCGAAAGCCAATCTTATTTATATGTTATACTTTCTTACTTACATCAACATTTTTACGCAGTTTTTCACCAAATTATCTGGTATGTCTAGCGCTTGGCTGCTGTTCGACATTCTTCCTAAGTGGTACAAATGCCCTACTATACATAATACTGGCAGAACTAGTTGGTCCGAAGTATCGTGCACTTGCAACAAACACCGTCTGGATTGGTTTTGCTTTATCATCGTGTTTTCTTGTTATGCAAGCTTTTTTAGTTCGTAACTGGAGACTTAGATGTATTATTGTATCAGCTCCTTATTTCATTTTCATTCTATCTTGGAAGTAAGTAATATTTCTGCATAAAATTGAGAAGGTTTGCAGTGCATTCTGATGAGTTGTTTTGAAATTGAAAGTTGAAAGCAATGGAAGTATGTCTCTATTATTTCTACTTCGCAAAGTAATATAAAAATTTAGAGTATTTGAATTGCCGAGTTTTCATTTTTATGTGTGGAGTAACTTCTTCTTCTTTTATTCCTACTAAATTAGGATATAACAAGGAAGGAAGGAACTACTACTGCTGCTTCTGCTGCTTTAAGACATAGCTATAAAATCTAGGTCTTTTTAATTTTATTTCTCTTTTAAATCAAGGTGGATACCAGAATCAGTTAGATGGCTTTGTGTAAACCAGAGAGGAAAGGAAGCAGAAACTGTGTTAAGAAAAATGGCAAAAGAGAATAAAACAACATATCCGGAGGATATTAAAGTTGTAGAGTATAGTGAAGCAGACACCGACACTTCTATAAATGAATTATTCTTAGATAAGAGACTATTCTTACCTTTACTTCTACATGCTGCCATTTGGTAAATAATATGCTTTTTAATATGCAATTTCTACCAATGGAAAGTTTTCTTTTGGCTTATGCGCGGAATTGTTTGCCTAATGGAAATCATCCTTAAATGGAATAACTTTTCAGCTTGATGCTATAACACTTACCTTTCTTCTGGAGCTAATGAGCTATAAGGAGCGCTAAGGAACGATAACAAATGGGCAATAAAGAGAACTAAAGGAAGATATGCTTTTAGGAGGTCATTCTCATTATAAACAGAAATTGTGTTTCATACTTTCTTCTCACCATGACATCTTGCATCTATTCACGTTCGAAAGTTTGTCGGGACCTTTCGTGTTTTACTCCAAACAGTATAATTGAGCGCTAGAACCATATCACTCATATCATTGATACGAGCATATTATTTATTATTTCCTTATTTCACATAATTTTACAAGTTAAAGTAATAGTAATATCATAAAAGTCAACAAAAATATTTAAAATTAATCTAAAAAATTAAGTTCTATATACTTTCAAGTTGAACATATCCTATGCTTTGTACATAATCTTTGCACAAACTACAAGAACAGTTTGGAAAAATGGTGTAGCTGCTTTACATTTGCACCAGAGAATGTTCTCAGATATGCAGTCGGATTCCTAGCAAATAACTCAAATTATTTGCTTCTTAACCGCTTTATAACACTGTCACGTAACACACACGCTTTTATGCTTATTTAACCGTGTTAGCTGATGCACAAGGAAGCTTTAGAAGATTCTATTCTACGACGATCACACGGCAACGGTAATTAAAATTACCGTCCTCCGGTCCTATCGGTTTAGCAAAAAACCGCTAATATTTAGAAAAATATAAACAAACAATGGCAACATAAAAAATGGGCAACCAACCACCGACCAAAGTCACTTGGCCGATTTTTATTTTAGCATAGTTTATACAACGATCCCCGACACTCGGTCCCTTTGCCTGGAATCTTAGCGAAAACGGCCTTAGCGAAAACGAATAGCATTCCAAAAGGCTTGCTTTTTAAAAATCATGGTTTGTTTGTTATATTTCTTGAGTTCTTATACTCGTTGTGAGACTTCTAAAGGTATTATGATTGACATCCCTCCAAAATATCCTTGGAAAAGAATACCTATAAGATTATATTTGGTTTTATGATTTGATAAGGTGAGCTTTGTGTGGAAACCTTTTTTTCTAAACAAATGATTCATTCTAAAAGTAAGAAATTCTCTCAAATATGTAAACCTTCTTGTAAGAGACAACATTACTTCGAATGGAAGTATCGAATACTATTCTAGTGTTTTATTGTTCCATAGAATATTTGTAAACAATGGATTTATTTTGGTCGGATCATGTTACTTTTTAGTATTCAAAATAGAGTTCATATTCGAATTTGCAGTCAAATTTATTCTGCAGATTCTCAACAAGCGTACAGATTTTCATAAATGCCCGGTAAAACTAAGGTTAATATGCTATGTTTTAAAATACTGTGAATAAAAAAGCCTATGTATATTGCATTGTGTATACTTATGCTTATATCCTATGCATATATCACAAGGTGTGTATATTGCATTGAATATGTATATAGTGAACCTATGTAAATAGCTTGTATATATACTTATGCATATATAGCCTCTATATATTGTATTGTCTATGTACATATCCTACATAATCTCTATATATCTTATATCTTATATACATATAGCCTACATACATATCATATAGAGTCAATATACATATAACTTATAACTATTTTATAAGTTTATAGTTGTGCATCAACATGGTAATATAAAAACACTATAACAGTCTTACATAATGCATACGTAGGTTTAAATTTCTAGCTTAAACTTTCGCTCGATTTAGTGAGCTACTTTTAATATCGTACCTTTGATTCATAAATCAGATCTCTTATATAAAATTGTTGTGATCTGAGCGATATGTTCTTAGCTGTCATTTCATTGATTTCAGTTAAATATAAAAAGATTCCGTCCAAATTCCTAACGAGAGTTAATGAGCAGAGGCAAAAATACGAAAATGAGAGATTTCATGAAAGTATGAGCGATAGTTCCTGTTTCTAATGAGAACGACCTTCTAATATTTATCTTAAAAAATGCCCTACCCTGAGGTTTTTTATTAATAACATTTTTTATGGTGCGTTAAAACGACTGAAATTTCACAAGTCTGCCACAATACCTATTACAAACATTCTTGTAGAAAAAAAGTTTGGTGGTCGTTAAAGATGTCGTGTCACTAAGCGCATTTTTGTCCGATGCAGTAAAAAAAATCTGGTTTTTCAGTGTCAAAATGTATATTATATATACATTGTCATTAATAATGTATTCGTTCATTTATCATCATTTCCGCTAAATTTGGGCAAAATAACACATCAAACATGTAAAAATACAATTGTTTTCAAAGAATTCTATTGTTACGAAGACAATAGAAAGACAATAGCCTATTATCTACCAATTTTTAAATATTTTAAAATTTTGATGAGAACATTATCTGTACCAATTTCTATTAAGAAATTCAAAGTATTTCAGAAGGTTGAAGGCATTTTTGCGCCCCCCCCCCCCATCCCCAGATAAAGTACGCTACCCAAAGTACCCCAGATAAAGTAGGGTTAAAACACTTGTTTTTTTATATTATTCTCAAAAATATGATGCACATGCGCAAGTTCACTTGGGACTTTCAAGTTGTGTGTGACCCTAGTGGCGACAACATTGTTATTGCGTAACAGATGCCAAATTATGATTACAGCACATTTTCTTTTTCTTTAAACTGTTTTGTTTCGTTTGCGTTTTAAATATAAGGAGCTTCTAACCAGAGGCGCTTCTAACCGAGAGTGTCTGTAATCAGAATTTTACGGTATTAGTATTATTATTATTTCTCAAAGCTTTATTAATGAGATGGTTTATAATGGTATTGTTCTGGCTACTGCATATATGAGTGGTAATTTACACCTGGATTTCCTTTTGGTTAGCGTTGTTGAAATACCAGCTAATTTTGTTGTTATTTATGGATGTGACAAGTGAGTAGATTGTGATAAAGTGAGGACAACCCCTATTATGCATTTGTGCCATTTTTTCATACCAACTTATAACCAACTTAGCTAACAGAATCTATTCATAAGAGCCATTTCTTCAGAAGTTAATAAGAAAAAATAAAATAAAATCAAGCGGGTACTTTGTGCCGCCCCATACCGAATTGGGTTAACACTATTCGACCTGGGAGTCTTTTATACTGGTGTAAGTCTGGGGAAAGCGCTGGATTCCATCCATTCCTCTGTCATCTTTATGAGGATATGCTACAAACCTAAAGCTTGGCCCATTACAAAAGGAACATTTTGGTATAAAACATTTTCTGCTGACGTCATAGATTTTGCTTGAAAATTTTAAAATATCTGATTACTCGAGTTCTAGAAATGATTTTTAAAGTCTGTATTCAATTTTAGGAATTTTCCCATTTTAAAGAAATTTTATTTTCGTAACTAAGAATAATTTTTCCATAGCAACCAAACTTTATACAGGTGGTAGAAAAAACAAATTCAAAAAAATATCCTTATTATTTTAATCCTTAACATTTTATACTTGGATTTTATTTTGGTTCCGTTGAAATACCAGCTAATTATGTGAATATGGTGAAGACGTATTAACAAATAGCTACTTTCTACCAACCTGCCTTCTAATAATCGCGTCATGCAGTATAAACCTTCTGAGATGAACGTGTTCAGTCAAAAATAAATATCAAAAACTTCCTGGAGTAGGCGACTTGAAGCAGTGCTTACTTGAAGCAGTGCTTTTTCAATGAAATTCAGTAATTAACATTTTGAATGGATTATTAATCGTACAATTATACTATTTTGGTTGCGATATCGATATATAGCTAAACAAACAGACATGCATTAAGATAAAGGGAAACATGGTTCAATCAAATTTACCGACTTTTAGGTTAATTAACCAAAACAAGCATACCAATTTAAAGATCAAAGGTTTGACAGATACTTTACGGATACAGAGCTACTTTACTGGGTACCGCTCCAAGTGTATCAGATTTCTATATAAGTTTCCGAAAATTGTGTTGAGGTTGTTTTTTGAACATCTCATGTACACATTTACATTTAATAATTTAATATATTTAATATATACACTGAATTAATCTTGTTATATTAAGCCAGTCTTATTACCTTAGACTCGGCTCATTAAGCCTGTCATATCACCATAGACTCGGCTCATTAAGACTGTCATATTAAGCCAGTCATATTACCATAGACTCGGCTCATTAAGCCTGTCATATTACCATAGACTCGGCTCATTAAGGCTGTCATATTACCATAGACTCGGCTCATTAAGGCTGTCATATTACCATAGACTCGGCTCATTAAGGCTGTCTTATTACCATGGACTTGGCTTCATCGTTTAAATTAAGTTGATGCAAAAATCAAGACATATAAGATTGGTATGATGCGCAATAATCAAGAACTTTCTTCCATGTAGATTTGGTCGAAAAAGAACAACGATATTTGGAATGATTTTATCGTTTGTTTCATTAACTGTTGTAGCAGGTTTACCAGAATCACAACAACCAACATCAGGTATACTGCTTTCTTTCTATTTTCTACTTTTCTTTTATAGTTCCAAAGATTCATAAACTAATTTAAGTTGGTTTAAAATCCACACGAATGAGGGTCAATGAAAAAAATGTATTCCAACACAAAATATGAAAACCAGACTTTATTCTTTTTAAGGCTCACTGTAGGGGGAGGCAGATTGTACCCACTCCATAATTATTGAACCACTGACCACGTCAGCATTTTTTTGATGACGCAATCACAAAGAATATAACATAGCTAATTTCTCTTAAAAAACATGTTTTCTAAGAATTGACATTAAGAGAGTTCTGTAAAAGTTTTTTAAATGGTGTTTTCAGTTTTAGATAGGTAATGTCTTGTTGTTTCACACAGTTTACAGTGAAATCATTGTAAAATACCAAACTTTTCATCCGAAAATCCGAAACAAATCAAACTTGATAGATGATTTATTTCATGATTTTAAGTAAATTGACCAAGTTTTATCCCAGAAGCATTACCCAAACACAAGTTATGTAAAAAAAACAATATGTGGTTTCAGGTTATGACCCAAACACAAGTTTTGTAAAAAAAAATCATGATTGCAATGGATTCCCCAATTCAAAATATGTGGTTTCAGGTTATGACCCAGTAATTCTGATCAGAAGATGATATAAAGATTTTCAGTATATGTGTGTTATAGATTGTTACTAAAGGTTAAAATTTATACAGCGCAACATATGCTTTCTAGACAGGGAGTGAATTCTATTGTTCGTAAATGTTATATATTTATCATTTTATGTATAGGGATAGGTATAGGAAGAGTATGTTGTGGTGTTCTAGCAAAATTCTTTATTACAATCGCATTTAATTCGTCGTATCTATTGTCAGTTGAAACATTCCCGACCGTTCTAAGGTAAGATATCATTCTTGGTAAGCTTTATGGTATGCTTTGTAATGATGATCAGATGCTGCTATAAATAATATTGTCTGTAGCATGTTAATCATGTCACTATTAAGAGTATATCTCCGTATTTCGGACTGTGTACACAGTCCGAGTACGAAGATATACTGGACAGTACTCAGTAATATTTCTCGCTGTGAAAGTCATATCAACATCACAAGCAAGCAGGGTAATCCGACTAGTTAGCATTAATAAGTATATACCTAAATGTTACAAAGATATTATATTAAGTTTTGGATATATATGTTCCATGCAGTTCAGTTTGCACGTGTCGGTTTTATTTTATGGTACTGATTTGTAGTAAGGATACTACAAATCAATTGAGATGTTATAATTGCAACAGGTATGTTTCTTCTTTTTTTTCATACACTTACTGTGATTTTGAGATTCAATCCAGTGGGAAAATGTTTATTTCGCAGGAAAGATGCTAGAACAACCTTTGCAACATTGTCTCGAACATTGAACAAGTTTTGGGAAGAAATCAATGTATACTTTTGTCAATCATTCTTGTGAATAATATTTGCAAATCTTAGAAATTCTACGAAATACTTTGGACAAATTATATATATAAATATTAGTTATCCGGGAAAGATTGTGTTGTGCATCCTCGGTAGAAATTCCCTGCATATGTGTTTAGTATTTTATTAATTTCAGAATACAAGCGCTGAGTATCTTGAACTCTGTTCTTATTGCGGGAAGTGTTGTTGCACCATGGATATCAAATGGAATGAGATTGTTACATACACGCCTACCATTTGCCACAATGGCTGCTTTCTGTTTCATCAATGTGTTATTGAGTTTTCTGTTGAAAGAAACAAAAGGATTAGAAACAGCTGAAATTCTAACTAAAGGTAAACTTGTTTAAAGCTTTTATGTTAGGTTAGCTATATAGATATTGCTAGATGGGAGATAGCTCACAGCCTGAAAAACCACCGACTACGGTCTTTATATAGTTTCATATACAGACTATGTATTTCCATATATGGCATTAAAAGTCCATATTCGAAACAATACAGTCTTATATAGTTTCATATACAGACTATGTATTTCCATATATGGCAATACCAGTCCAAATTCGAAACAATACAGTCTTTATATAGTTTCATATACAGACTATGTATTTCCATATATGGCAATACCAGTCCATATTCGAAACAATACAGGACCGCAAAGTCGATCGGCGGTCTTTCACGCTGTTGATATTATTATCTACCCTTAATTTGAAAAAATATTTAATTTTACCGAGTTACAACCTATTGTAGCTAACAGTATATTGCGTATTACAATGCTGACAACCCAAAATTCATTTGCAATGGTTACTTTCCAATTTATTAAAAAAATAACTTTTTGTTAGGTAATCAATATGAAGTTTTGATAGTGTTATCATTTTTCTTTTTGGGATTAGAATTCCAAAAAATATATATGGGGAAAGGGCGTTAACCGCTTGAATCACGCCAATGTATTGAGGCGGTTAAAATATTTTTTTTGCTTGTTTTTGTTATTTTTGCTAATTTTTATATTGGATTTGTTTTTATAATAGTCTATAATTCTGCAAAGTTTCAATCCCAGAGCATTGTTCATTCCGAAGTTAGATAGGAGGGGAGGAGCATTTTACCCAAGCTACCTCGGCATGAATAGTGTTAAATAATTTTGCCTCCCTAACATTCTCAGAGCCCACAAAGCCCACTAGAAATAGAGTTAAGCTTAAAGTTTTGTTACTTTTGTGTCAAATAGCCAGGTGTAAATTATGCTTATATTTCTTTTAGTTGAAAAAGACAACAATGCTGAGTATGAAGTAGAAAGATTAACTGATTAAATAAACAAGTTTTAGAAACTGATGTTTATATGACATTTGATATACAGAGTGAAAGATTACCGAATATGGTCTGTGGTAACTCAGTACATTTTTAATAAGCAACACTTTTATAAGTCACGCTACGCTTAAATCTGCTAAGAATTATGCAAGCCTTAAGCCACAGCCTCAGGCTGGAGTAGAAAAAAAATAGAAAAACTGTTTTCTCGATTTGAACTTTTGCAGTAAAGTTTATAACAAGTAAATACAAATAAGTCAATACAAAGTACATGCTTTTAAATTACAAAAAAGGTTGTCTTCATCGGCAATATCAATTTCTTGCTGCAAAAAAAGTGATACGTCTATAGTAATAAGAAGCATGTAAGCAACACTTGAGGCTGATATTTTAAGCAACGCCGAGACTGAGCTAAAAAAAAGCGTGTATACGAAATATATTGCAATATATACCTTAGTATATGCTATTACTCAATACATATAAGAACGTGTCCGGGAAATATTCGGTTTTGATTGTTTATTGTTTATTGCTTATCACGCCTTCGTAAGGAAAGTGATTTCTTGAAATAGACGTCTGTCGCGGTCACGGCGGTGATAACTCGGGTTATGACGTCATATTCGTAACTTGGGCCCGTAACTCGATTTTCTTAACTCGGGATTTCCGAACCTCACAAAATATTTATTGGGCAAAAACTTGTTCAAAGTCTGCAGTAAAGATGCTAGAACAACTACCGTGCAACATTGTAATAACGTCATTACTGCTGACTTTAAACAGGAAATTGACAACTGGGCTTGTCATGGTTTAATATATGTATATACTGGCTGAAAGAATGCCGCATGCGGATTGCGGATTGTAGATGAGTACGGATCCGTCTGTATTTGGTCCGTATACGCGTCGGTCGGTATACGCGTCCGTATTTGGTAAGCTTTCACGTGTTAAAAAAGTTAAATAATTAAATAATTCAAAATTTATATATACAAAACAAGAGACAGATATTTTAATTTCATTTGTGACGTGCAGGTGTTTTCACAAGAAACTCGTCTATAAGAAACTTGAACATCCTTATAATTTAACCCTATTTTATCTGTGGAGAGGGACAGGGGGCAAAAATGCCCCACCCTGCGGTTTTTTATCAATAACTATTTTTATAGTGCGTTAATACGACTGAAATTTCACAATACCTGTTACGAACGTTCTTTCAACGTAGTCGTTGCAGGTGTCCTGTGACCACGCCCATTTTTGACAGATGTAGTCCAAAAAAACTGGGGTTTTTCTGTGTCAAAATGCATATTATATATCAAATAGCATATTTTTACAATCAATATCTTGTTATAATAATGCCTTCATTCGTTTATAATCATTTCCGGTATTTTGGCAAAATAACACAGTAAATGTATTAATATACAAGTTTCTATTGTTTTTAAGGAATTCTATGTTGTCAAGACAATAGAAAGACAATAGCATTTTTAATTAGCTAGGTTTGATGAAACGATTATCTGTGCCAATTTGTATTAAGAAATTCGAAGTAGTTCATACGTTAATGGGGTAGGGCATTTTTGCCCCTCCCCCCCTCCCCCCACAAACAGATAAAATATGCTACCCAAAGGATCCCCGATAAAATAGGGTTAAGAAGCATTTAGTACGGCAAGAATTTCCCTACTTTAATTAAGAAACTTCCTGTCATAAGTGAATAAAGCTTGCTAAATATTACTATTGGGGTGTGTATGTTTAGCTGTTCACAAGTAATATAAATACTGTAAAGCAAACTTCTAGCCGGAAGAACACACAAAGAACTTTAACTAGATAAATGTGTTTGAATAGATATATATATATATATATAGATATAGATAGATAGATATTAGGTATTCTCACCAAAATTTTAAGAAATTGTTAGAAGCAAAAACCTCATTTCTTGACAGCAAAAACAAAAAGACTTTCCCTACTACACCATTTCTAATAAAGATATTATGATGCTACTTCTCAAGCATGCAATATTATCGTACAAACATTTGCCAGTAACCGAACTTCATCTTATCTTCTTCGTTCTGGTAGTCTTCACAAGTTGCAAACTTCAAATTAAAAGTGTAAGGATTCATATCTAACAGATTGTTTTGTAGAGGATCAATGTTAGCATCTGGCCCTACACTCCAATTTCCACTTTTATTTCAATCGGAGCAGAAACCTAAATAGAAAAGAAAAGTTTACTTAATGTAAAAATACAGAAGATAGTTTCAGTATTAACCCTACTTGAACCGGGTTATTTCTGGGGAGAGAGGGGATTCCCTACTTTTGAACGGCTAGTAGTATAGCGATGAAACGCGGCAGACTAATAGTCTATCACAAAAGGAATAATTTGGATTTTTTGCACTATCTGATTTCCAATGATGACGTCATCGGGAAAATAACTTCGCTAAAATGCTAATTATATGTTGCCCTAACTTTCTGGAAAGTTTCAAGAATACAGCATGGTTTAATCAAAGGTTTCAGGGGCTGTTTTAGCCCCCACTTCGGCTTTACAGAGACTCTAAAAGACCTGACCTGAATAGAATTAACATAGTTTTCTGGTTTTTAACAAAAAATATTGCAAAATACCGAAATTATTCCCAAAAATTCGGAACGAAAATCCGATTTTTAAAGTCATCATGTGATCAAAACTTTCTGAAACCGTTCTTTCGAGATTTTATGTAAGTTTCATGTTATAAGTGTTATTGAAACACAAGTTATGGAATAATAATAATAATAAATCGTTGATTTATATGGGATTTTACTATGTAGAAATAGGTTGTCTCAGATTATGACTATATCTTTTGATCCGCTGGCGTAATTAAGCTGAGATTTTCACAGTTTGTGTCTTATAGATTTGGAATGAGTGAAAAAATTTAATACTATTGATTTAGTGGTTCAGACGTTATAAATAAGAATGCGACAGGGGTGGAATCCGCCCTCCTCGATTGAAATAGGGTTCAATAATTAAATAAATATAATAAAAGTATTGACTTTTTTTAACTATTTATTTATTTTTGTTTTTTTTGTAACCTAAACAAGCCACAGGTTCACTGGATTGCAGAAGATTACAAAAAGAGAAAAGATAAAAAAGATTTACACTATATATATTAGAAGTTTGGTATAAAAACGTCTGTCCGTGATTGAAATTCAGGTAGCGGGTGACCATTATCATTATAAAAGAATTTGGCAAACAATTGAGCCTTGTCTCCTCAAGATGAGAAGATTTCAGGACCCTTGGCAAGAGTGGGTATG